>PVIC010001691.1:0-87360 GCA_004025085.1 Thryonomys swinderianus | reverse complement strand
AAAGAAAGAAAGAAAGAAAGAAAGAAAGAAAGAAAGAAAGAAAGAAAGAAAGAAAGAAAGAAAGAAAGAAAATGTGAAGACCTTGAGGGATGTGCTAGGCCTTTGATATCTGAGAACTAACCACCTCCTGGCTAGAGACCTGGAAGTCCAAGAAACAGATTTCTGTGTGGAATCATGGCTTCCCATTTTGGGTTCTGATGTTTTGTATTACTGTATTTTGGCCTTTTCAGCTTTAACTTTGGTTTTGCATTTAAATACATTATTTACGCATTTGCCACCTATTCATTTGACACATTCAAAAAATAATTATTTTTTGCCCTAGAGATCCTCTATTGACAGTGACTCATGAGATACTCAGGACAGTCTTAGGTAAGTGGGCGTTCAAGAGATTGGCCTCTGAATAATGAATTTTTGAACAGTGGGAGTTATGGCAGATGAGTTCTCTTCTGTCCTCTGATGACTGTCCTGAACTATAGTTATCTCTTGGCAGGGCCAGCTGTGATATGCTCTCCTCTGGGCTTGCTCATCTTTCCTACCTTCACTTTTCCCTCTCTCCCATTTCCATGTAATGGCGTTCCTCTAGAAGGATGTGTAAGCCTTTGCTCAAGGTCTACTTTCTGGGGAGCCCAGGCTAAGATGGGCGCACACCAGCACCTTGGAGGCTATCAGTCAACTCCCTACAGAGTACTAATGCAGACAATGACATGCTTTGCTTGCAGTGGGAGAACAGATTGAAGGGAAGCAGCATGAAAGCGAGAAGGGTTTTCTATAGTTAAAGCAAGAGAGAAATGATGGCCTCAGAAAGAAGGAGACCTGGAGGTCACGAGCCTGTGTGTCTGTGATGAGGACATCTATAAGACAGGGCTGCACAGAGGCGGGCTCTGGGTAGAGGGCCAGGCTGCAGTTAGTCTGGCACATCTGTGCAGAAGGAGCCATTCCTACGTATGGAATTTATATGTGGTACTGCACGATCCAATTAAAACCTTGGAGGAAGAAGTTGGGGTTCTCAGTAAAAGTGAGTGTAGGAAAGAAGGTTGGGTTTTAGTAGTTCCCTGCCTCCATCTGTTTTATTCATTTATAATTAAAGTAGTATTTCATTTGAAGAAAGTGACCCATGATTAACCTGTAAGGAAGGTCTGTTCCCATTTGGATGCCAACATCTCTGGGTTTCAGTGGCAGTGTGACCAGTTCCCAGGTATACATTGTGACAAAAAAAAATATGGTGACTGTTTAAATTTATTACATTAAAAATGTTGTCATTAATCCTGCTCAAGACTTATCCCATTGTTCTTGCCACTTTCTGAAGCAGTTCTGGAAGTCCTCTGTCATGAGTGTCTTTTATTGTGCGATTGTGGAAGCTTCACTGTCCTGAACTGATTCCAAATACTTTGCCTTTCTGGTCATTTTGAATTTGGGAAAGAGCCAGAAGCACAGGCTGCCAGGTTCATTGAATGAAGTGGATGAGGAGACACTGCACTGTTTTTATTTTTGGAAATCGTCATACCAGTAGCAGTGTGACATTGTGGTGTCATGATGTACCATGAAACCATCCAGTTTTAGGGTTGTTTGCTACGTGTGTTTTTTGTAGAATGCTCTAATAAGCCCATATAGTATTCAGAGTTCACTGGAGTGCTTCTGGGTACAAACTCAGGTGGCACTCTTCTACCAAAGTCAAAAAACACAATCAACATCCTCTTGCTATTGATCTTGATTGACCTGCCCACCCCCCAAGGGAATTGGGTAATTTTTTTTTTTTAACTGAGGACTCTGAACCTTGGTCTCAAGTGAGTAACTATAGTTTGAAGCTTCATCTCATGAGATGACATTTGTAAAAAGCTGCCAAGATCTCAAAACTCCAGCACAACTGACAAAATTTCATCTTAGTGTTGTTCATAGTCCATGATTTATGGCACACTTCAACACATACTTTCTTTCACCCATAGCTCGTGACTGACTGACTCCATCAAACAAATTAAAACTTGTCACATATCATTATTACTAAGGTTCAACTCATGTTAAAGATCCCTACTTTTCCACTGGTTGGCATTCAGCAGCAGCATTCACCATCTGGTCATATTGTGTATGTGGCCTTGGGCTAAGTTTCTCATCTGCAGTGCAGGGTCTAATCCATGAATGGCCTGGAGTTGTGAGAATTAAATGATTTCTGTGTGGAAAGCACTGATGGATGCCTTTCTGCCCCTTCACTTCACCCATAATAAATAAATTCTGTGTAAAAGTGAAGTTTGATGGGAGTTGACTGAGTTGTTTCCAGCCTTTGTCCTCACCTGGCTGACTTCCTTCCAGGATTAAACCTAGAGATTCTAGAGTTTGTGTTGTTGAGGGAGGTTGTTGGAGTAACTCCAGAGGCTTTCATTTAGGGCTTCACCCCAAGAAGAATGAATGTCCATGATGGCGGCCCTGTGACAGCTTGAGCCAAGTGTGGTTCAATCATTTTTATAGACAGAAGAGTCTAATACTTCAGGCAGTTGTGTCTTCTACTTTGTAATCAAACTCTAGGTCATGTCCCCCTTGAGGTTGTCTTCTTCACTTGCTCAAGTAAAAGTATTACAGCTTTTGCAGAATAAAGCATCAGTCTCTGAGGGTTCCTGGTGTGAACCATTTATAAGAACCTTATGACTATATTGAATTTAACAATGTGCTTTCTGAAATTACAAATGTATTTTTTGTTTGTTGTAGAAAACACATAGAATTACATGGAAGAAAATTGAAATTATCCATAATACCACCATTAATTGTTAGCATTAGATAGATATTTTTATAGTCCCCCTGCCTAAACATACATGTGTACACTCACAAACATGTGCTCACACACAGTTTATTATAATGTGACATTATAGTGTGTCTCCCTTGCTATTGTAATCTGCTTTACAAGTTCATAGCATGAGTAGTGTCCTGTATTGTTGAATATCATTTTACTGTTATTATAAGTAATTGCAAAAACTTCTATTATTTGATTCTATTATAATATATAAACTGGTTTAAAAATATTTAAATTAACAGTCCCACAGCGAATTTTGTAAAAATATCTTTGTGTGCAAGTCTCATGGAGACAAATCTCATAAGGTAATCTCATAAGGACAAATTTATAGGATTGGAATGTTTTTTTGAGAGTCTTACAGTGTAGTTAGTCTGGCTTTGAACTCACTATGTAGCTCAGACTAGCCTCAAACACAAGGCATTCCTCCAGCTTCAGCTTCCAAGTGCTAGATTACATGCATGTGCCACCAAACCCAGCTAGAATTGGAATTTTTAAAAAAATTTTATTTGTTTGAGGGCCGGAGGATTAGCTCAGTGGTTCTGGCACCTGCCTCGCAAGCACAAGGTCCTGAGTTCGATCCCGGTAACCACATACAAGGCTGGGCATGGGGACTCATGCCCACCAGCAGTCAATACCACATACCACATACCAAGTGCCGGGTGTGGTGGCTCACACCTGTAATCCCAGCACTCGGGAAGCAGAGGCAGGAGGATTGCTGAGTTGGCTTGCCTGGGCCATATAGTGAGCTCAGAGCCAGCCTGAACCACAAAGCGAAACCCTGTCTCAAAAAAAAATTTTTTTTTATTTGTTTGGAACAAGATCTTGCTTTGTAGTTCAAGCTGGCCTTGAGCTCATTGTGTAGCCCAGGCTAGCCTCAAACTCATAGCAATCCTCCTGCCTCTGCCTCCTGAATACTGGGATTACAGGTGTGAGCCACCATGCTGGGCATTGTGTTGTGTGGTACTAGGGATTGAACTCAGGACTTTGTGCTTCTGAGGCAGGTGCTAGAACCACTGAGCTAAATCCCTGGCCTCTAGAATTGAAATTTTTGAAGCATAGGTCACATATGCATTTATAACTCCAGAAGCATTGTTGAGTCCCTCTCAGGTGAGTTTATACTAATTATGTCTCTGCCAGTAGTGGAAAAAGTGTCTACACTTTTGACAACTCTGAGTCTTTTAATTAGTGATACTATTTCCTGAGCTTCTCCTAAACACTTATCTTAATTATGTTACACTTTCAAACATTTAATAAAGAAAACAATTACCCACTACTAAAATTAAATGGATAATAATATTTGCCATGCTTGCCTCATCTCTTCCCCACTTTTAGAGAAACTGTTACAGATGCATCTTACATCCCTGTTCTTAATTCCTAACCCCAGACTTACCACTTGTCTGAAGCTGGTATTTCAGTGCCGTGCATTTATTTATGTAATTTGACTACATACATATTAATTATATGTGTATGAAATTTTGTGAATTTTAAAATTACATTTTATATTTTTAAAACTATAAAATTATGTGTCTTTTTGCTGCAAAGTAAACATTTATTTTAAAGATTAGTACAGCATTTATTACATGCACGCAGTTCATTATTTCACTGTCTGCTTAGAACTCTCTTCTATGAATAAATTGTGGGATCTTAATTCACTTTCCTTCCAAGGGGACGTTAGGCTGTTTTGTATTTTGGTTGGTATTAGGAGTGATGCTAGGTTGATCGAACTTGTCCACATGTCTGTGAGCACCTACCCGTGTGAGGTTTTCTCTAAGACAGACAGACACTGCACAGTGGAGTTGTTGAGCTTTGGAATGTGCATTTCTAACTTGGTTGTCACGTGGCTTCCCTGAGTGACTGTCATTTACACTTCCACCATGCGTAGAGCTCCCCATTCTGTATATCTTCAACACTTGACATTATTAGAATTATTAAAGTTTGCCTATAGGAATGGTGTGAAACTGAATGTAATTATTACATTATAGTTTTTTCTGATTATGAATGAAATTAGGCATTTAACCATTTTTTTTAACCATTTGGATTCTTCTTCTGTGAATTATAGGTTTATATTCATTGCTTGCATTTCAGTTGGATAATTTATATTTTTTATGATTTGTGAGAATTCTTGTGTCTATTCTAGATGTGATTTTGTGGGTTGTAAATGTCTCCTTTCCTAAGTCTTGTCCTTTTAATTTGATGGTACTTTTTTTGTTACACCACTGTTAATTTTGTTATACCTGCTTTTGCCTTAGGATTTTTTTAAAGTTTGTCTCATTTAAACATTCCTTCTGCATATTGAGATAAAAAAGAAATCATTCACTTTTTTTTTAATTGAATTCTTTATTGGTACAATTTATATACATCTCAAAATCACATATAACATTGGGAAATTTGTACCAGTATATGCCACAAGTTAATTCTCATAATCATTCACTTTTTTGTTTGTTTTGTTTTGTTTTTGAGATAGGGTCTCGCTTTGTAGTTCAGGCTGGTCCTGAGCTCACTGTGCAGCCCAGGTAAGCCTCAGACTCAGCAATCCTTCTGCCTCTGCCTCCCAAGTGCTGGGATGACAGGCATGAGCCACCACGGCTGGCACTGTGGTATATGATTACCGGGGATCAAACTAAGGACCTTGCACTTGCTAAGTAGGCTCTGGAAACACTGAGTGAAATCTCTGGCCCTGGAGACAGTTTAAATAGGAGTCCCAGTCTCACTTCAATTTTAGTATATGTGCTGCTGAAGTGAGCACCCCAGTCTGATTTCAAAGATATGTCCTGACCTCAAGTCTTTGTCCAATCAAAATCTTATGTCTGACCTTAGTGACATTATTGTCCAGCAGTCTAGTCTAATATTTTGTCTGTGTTCAAAAATTAAATATTGTGTATAAATGTGTAATTATTCTCAGCCTGATTGGTTCCTTTTGCTCATCATGCCATTTTTTTTTTGCATGGTATTCTCTACGTTTCCTTCTTGAGAAATACCTCATAATGTAAATTCACTGGAACTTTAGTGGTACATTTCTTTATTTTTCTGAAAAAAATTTCATTTCATCTCCAATTTTGAGTCTCAGGACACCTAAGTAATTTCAAAACTTGAAGATATCCTGTTACTTTCTTGCTTCTGTTATTACAACTGATTATTTAGTTGCTATTTCTTATAGACTATCTTTTCTCTTAAGTGCTTTAAAGATTTTCTCCTCACTCTTTCGGATCTTTTGGTATTTTACTAGAGGTGAATAGGTTGCATTTATTTTTATTCAGCCTATTTAGAACTCATTGAAATTCTTTTTTATTTATTTTTTTTTAATTTTTGAGACAGGGTCTCACTTTGTAGTTCAGGCTGGCCCTGAGCTCACTATGATGCCCAGGCAAGCCGCCGCGAACTCAGCAATCCTCCTGTCTCTGCCTCCCGAGTGCTGGGATGACAGGCGTGAGCCACCACATCCGGCATTGTAGTATGTGGTGTTGATTGTTGGTGGGCATGTCTCCACGCCCAACATTATATGTGGTTACCAGGGGTTGAACTCAGGACCTTGCGCTTGCGAGGCAGGCACCAGAACCACTGAGCTAACCCTCCGGCCCCCTCATTGAAATTCTTGACTCTGAAGTTTATATATTTCTGAGCACTGGAAATTTTATCCTGTCATGTTTCAAATACTGTCTGTCTCCATTCTGTCCATTATCTCTTTTCTAGAATTCCCACTAGTGATATTTTGGATTATTTCACTGTGTCTTCCATGTCTCTGAATTCTAATCACGTATCCCTCTTCAGCTCTCAGGGCTGTGTATCAGGGCATTTCCTCATTTGTGTCTTCCTGTTTACTGATAATCTTCCTACTCATGCTTCATCTTGAAGTTAACTCATGTAACTGGCTTTAATTTCAATGATCATATGTTTCATTACAAAAATTGTACTTACCACTTTCTCAAATTTATAATTTTGTTCATTGTATTCTATTATTTTCTTTCTTTATATACCTTTTCTATTACCTTTAAGTTCTAGGGCTCTGCCCCCCCCCCATGCTAATTGTGAGCTTTTCCTTATGTTAGACTGTTTTTTTGGTGGGATTTTACAGTTTTAACTGTCAGGGTGTGTCTAGTGGTGCTTGTCTTTTTTTATGGTAAAACTGGGTTTGCTGGGCTATGAGACCAGGCCATAGAATGAATTCGTTTGGTTTTCTTGCTTTTGACTTGGGAGTGCTTGTTTTTTTTTTTTTGAGTCTGGGTCTCGCTTTGTAGTTCAGGCTGGCTCTGAGCTCACTATGTAGTCCAGGCAAGCCTCGAACTCAGCAATCCTCCTGTCTCTGCCTCCCGAGTGCTGGGATTACAGGCGTGAGCCACCACGCCCGGCAGGAGTGCTTTTTTTTAAAGGAATTTTTTGCTGTTTGTTTGTTTGTGTTTTGTCCTAAAGATTTCTGAACATTCTTGAATATGTAATGTGAATTCAGCCCCTAAATCCAGGTTACAGTTTTGGGTTTTGATTTTTCACATTTTATTTTTTTAACTCAGAGGCAGAAGTTTCTTTACTACCTCCTTTTTCTTAAGAGTTGGTATTTACACAGTTTATCATTTAAATGAAGTTTATCATTTACACAGTTTATCATTTAAATACTTTAAGTGCCTCATCTTAGTGCACATAGTTTCAACTTCTTCATAGGCCCTTACAGTACTGTTTGCTCTGGAGTGTGTGTTTACATTCACCTATTAAATCTTTTTTTTTCTTTTTAACTAGAATTGTTCACTGTCCATGAGACAGCTGAGATTTTAATACACGTGCTTACTCTCATTTTTCACTTTCTACTTAGGAGTTCTCCTTTACATCTCATGTGCTTAACAATATCTCCTTTAAAATATGTCCCTGTAATTTATCACATTTTTCTAGATGTTTGAAGAAAGAGGTTTTTCTCACTCTACCACGCTGCTAGTAGTGGGTCCTTAAATGACCATTACAAAGGCAATATTCTAAAATAGAAAACCGTAAGTATTCATGGTGGTGAAAAGGGACGGGGGTGGGTGGAGAGAAAGAGACATCTAAGACTAAATACTGATTCGCGCAGAGACGGTAGTAAGAGCGCCGAGTGTGGGGCAAAGCACTGGGGAAGAGGATGAAGGAGAAACAGCAGCGCACAAGCGGGTGGGCACCCTCTGCCTTTCAGATGGTGCATGATCTTAGCTAATGGAAATCGATGAAGAAAGTGTTCATCACCGGGTAAGGTGGCTCACGTCTGTAATCCCAGCACTCAGGAGGCAGAGGCAGGAGGATTGCTGAGTTCAAGGCTTGCCTAAGCTACATAGTGAGCTCAGGGCCAGCCTGAACTACAAAGCGAGACCCTGTCTCAAAAAAAAAAAAAAAGTGTTCATTGGGACCAGGGATTTAGAGCAGTGGTTCTGGCGTTTGCCTTGTAAGCCCAAGGTGCCGAATTCAGTCTCCAGTACCACATACCGCAGTGCCAGGCATGGTGGCTCACACGTGTAATCCTAGCACTCGGGAGGCAGAGGCAGGAGGATTGCTCTGAGTCTGAAGCTTGCTTGGACTGCAAAGTGAACTCAGGGCCAGCCTGAACTACAAAGTGAGACCCTGTTTCAAAAAAAAAAAAAAAAAAAGAGAAAGAAAAGTGATCACTGGTAAGTTCTTAGAGCAGCTTTTCAAAGTATCTTGCCTGAAATGAGTGAGTCTTTTAAGAAGCAAAAGATCAGAGCTAGGAAGAAGAGAGATTTCTCCACTTTTGTTATAGACATGTTCTAGAAGCCAATTGGGAGCTTTGTGTTGGAGAAAGGAGAGGCCTAGGGTCCTAGCTTTAAAATGAAGAAGAACAGCAGAAGCAGAGCAGTAGGGTTGAGGGTTTAATGAATAGAGGTGAAGTGAAGACTTGCATTAGGATTTCCCATTGCAGACAGAGCCGGGGCTGGGAAAGCTGTTCTTGAAACCATGTTTATAAGTCTTCAGAGTGAGGGGAAAATCTGCTTGTCTGAGAATCAGTCATTTAGCCACCAAAGATGTGGGGTTGTGGTCATTCCTTTCTTTTCAGCCTGGGTTCTCCCTTCAGGCTCTGCTAAGAATGTGTGGACTCCCCGGGGGCTATGTGGCCATCAGGAGATGCTTGGAGTTCACTCTAAGTCCCAGAACTGGAGGGGAAATAAGAGGCAGGCAGGGTATAGCAGGTGCCTTCCCTTGGGGCCCTGCTTACTGTGCCAGTTGGTGATCTTTCGAAGTTCATTTAATTATTCCACACCAATGGGCTCAGCAGGTGCTGTTTTTGTCCCCGAGGGGGCATTTGGGAATGCTTCGAAACACTTCTAATCTTCACAACTGGCATCTAGTGGCTAGAGTCTTGTGTGCAGCTAAACATCCTGCGATGTACAAGATAGTCCATGTGCCCAAGAATCACCTCACTCAAATATCTGATAGTGCTAATGTGGACAAAGCTTGCTCTATGTGTCTTTTCTGATCTATACAATGGAAGGATTCCAAGAGGAGATTGATAACATATAGCTAAATTGAATAGGCTTTTTATTCAAATTACCTAACAGAGACCACAGTAACCCACATTATATTTATGGAAAAACTGAACTGGTAATTTCTCCACTCTTTCTACCAAAAGACAAAATCTTATCCTCAATTTCCATGAGCTGTACGGGTCCAGTGACTGCAGAATCTGTGCCCTGCTTGTGTCCACTTGACTTTGTTTGAAGTTGCCATTTATTTATTTATTCATGGACCCATTCACGCATTCAATATACATGTAAATATGTTCAGTACATGAGGCAGCATATTAGCTACTGCAGAAAATGCAAGGATGAATAAATCAGGCCTCTTGCAGTATATGGGGAGAAAGGGATGAATAGATCAAAGTCTTCAGAGCAGAGTGACATAAATTGCCAACAGTACTCAGGAGTAAGACATCACTTTTGCTATATAGTCCATAGAGGGAGTATTTACATTGGGCCTTTAAATAAATAATTTTTTGACTGATGGCCATGGGAGTTGGGGGAAGAAAAAGGGGACAAAGAAATGATATATAGGGGGAAAGTTTTAATGTTTATTTGGAAATCGTTGAATAGTTCTGCTTCATTGAAGCAGTAATAGGAGATGTTGCTGGGAGTCTAATGGGGCTGGAATAAAGAATTGGATTGGATGTCATTTAAACCTGCTTTCAGCCCTGATATTGCAAAGATTGCATGGTTACATTTGATAGGCTTTAAAAAAGTCAACACAAAATAAATTTGCTTAACAATTTTTTTTTTAACCAGACTTTGGTCTAGGCTAGGCAATACGATATTGAGCACCCTCGTGGATTTTGTTGCACTGAGAGTGAAGATAGGGCTAGAATGACACAAGCAGTGAATTGCTGTAATAAAATCTGGGAATGGAAGATGTAGGGTGCTTTTCTTGTCATCTGAGCTGAAGGCATAAATTTCCCACTTGAGGATGGCAGTACAAATGGAAATGAGATGAAAGTTATGAACATGGGATAGAGAAAAAAACATTACAAGATTAGGACATGGCTGGGGTGGGAAGTGGGATCAGAGACACATACAAAGTTCTGTGACCCACTTAGGGAGGAGATTGTGGTGCTACAAACGGATTTAGAGTCTTGGGAAGGAACTGGCTTGGAGGGAAGAAAGAATTTGTTTTTAAACTGGTTGATTCATGATGCTGTCAGTCTGTCCAGCTGGAGGAGTCTATTTGAGCAAATGAATATGGAGGAGACTGCAAAAAAGAACAAGGACAGAGATTTAGCTCAGTGCTTCCAGCGCCTGCCTAGCAAGCACAAGGTCCCTGGTTTAGTCCTGTTCCCGCCCCCGAGCACACACAGCAATACTTGGTATGGTGACTCATGTCCACCAGCATCAGTACTACACACCACATTGCCAGGCATGGTCTTTCACGCCTGTAATCCCAGCACTCAGGAGGCAGAGGCAGGAGGATTGCTGAGTTTGAGGCTTGTCTGGGCTACATAGTGAGTTCAGGGCCAGCCTGAACTGTAAAGTGAGACCCCGTCTCAAAACAAACCAAACAAACAAACAAACAACAACAACAACAAAGAACAGGGCTGAACGAAGATAAAACTTTGAGAGTCAGATACTTGCTTAATTGAAGCCATCAGGTGGATGTGATCACTGAGAGAGTGTGTGTGCGTGTGTGTTTGTGTGTGTGAAGAGGGGGTGCGTGGTGAAGAAGGGAGGAAGCAGGACCTCACGGGCTGCACACTGGGAGGTGGAAGAAGAGGTGAAGAAAATGAAGAGAGGCGAGAGGAGAGAGTCCTTTGGAGACGCTACTGAGGGAAGCAGCAAGGTGAGAGAAGCCAGTTCTTCCCTAAGAACGTGAACGAGCCTTAATAGGCTGAAGTGAGCCAGACATTGGTTTAGGAAAATGCTTGAGGTGTTGAGCTGTAAAAGTGTGACGCATCCTGGCTGATCAAGTTCTTGCTTCCCAGTGTCTGGATAGAGGGAGAGGAGGGAGGTGAGGCGCTCCAGCGAGGCACCCCTGCTGTGTGCCAGGAGTTCTCCGTAGCAGGACTGCTGAGTAAGAGGCTGCTGGCTTATTTTACAGCGGCTCCCTTAAGCCCTGTGGCCCCAAAAGGACCGCAGAAGCTATAACCTTCGCCCTGGAGGTACGAAGTGTGATTGAAAAATACAGGCAATGCATTAAAATTTAAAAATTGACTTCAGCAAAAGAAATGTTGGGTTTAAGCCCCTCAAAATACTCTGTCTCACTTTGAAAACATTTATCCTGTCATTCTTGCTACTTTCTGAAGCAATTCTGGACATCCTCATTGGTGAGTATATTTAGTTGCACGGTTGTGGCTGCTTTCATGACCCAAACTGATTCACGGTATTCACCTTTCATGGTCATTTTGCTTTGGGGAAAAAACAAAAGTTGCATCACACCAGATCTGCTGAATAAGGTAGATGAGGACTATTTATACAGAGGTACCTGCCTCCCGGTTGGACGGCCTTGAGCAACTACCTTCCCTGTGGTTTTGATTTCACCCCTTTAAGAGAGTCACCAAAGTGGACTTCTAGGACTGCTTTAGAAAGACATAAGAATGATGGGCTAAGTGACACAGGGAATATTTTGAAGGGCATTAAAGGCAGTGTTTCTTTTTTTTTTTTTTTTGAGACAGGGTCTCCCTTTGTAGTTCAGGCTGTCCTTGACCTCCCTATGTAGTTCAGGCAAGCCTGGAACTCAGCAATCCTCCTGTCTCTGCCTCCCGAGTGCTGGGATTACAGGCGTGAGCCACCACACCCGGCACTGTGGTATGCGGTAATGATTGCTGGTGGGTGTGAGTCACCACGGCCAGCATTGTTGTATGTGGTTACCGGGGATTGAACCAGGGTCCTTGCACCTGCTAGACAGGCTCTAGAACCACTGAGCTAAATCTCTGGTCCTCAAAACATTATTGATTTTAAGAAACTTGTAACTGAATTCTTTTTAGTGACTCCTGCCTTGTGCTCTTGGAAAATGAAGGCTCTTCAATGCTTTAACTGTACTGTTATAGTTCCCCTTTGGGAAAAGAAGCTGTGTTTTGGCATCACCTATACTATCTGGTGTCTGTCCCCATCAGTGCAATACCACCTACTGGTGTGTGAAGCTATGAATGTATAAACTGTTTTCATATAAATCATATCAGAATCTTCCCATCATTCTGTGAGCTAAGTCTTTTACCCCCGGATAGCTTGTGACTATCTTCAGCTTTTAGAAGAGTGTGTGTGTGTGTGCGTGCGCGCTTGAAGGACTGCTTCTTTTCTTTTAACACAAAAAGCTAAAGTTTCAAAGCAGGTGGGGTGTGGGTTAAACACTGTTCTAAATGGCAGGCCTGCTGTTCACGGGGAGGGAGAGTGGCCTAAAAGTTTAAAAATAACCTGAACATTATAGACTCCTGTGAATTCTACAGCCCGGAGTACTGTGAGTCTGTGGGTGTTTTACCTGCTGGAGTGCAGGCAGGAAAACAACAAGTTGAGAGGCAGGAGGATTTAAATTTGCTGAATCCTTTTGTGGCACGTGTTGGCAGCAGAAGTGTTCATGAAAAAAAATGAAAGGCATATCTAATGATCAGGACCTGTGTCCCTCAGTTCCTGGTTGTACTCTTGGCTTTGCTGAACAAAGAGCACTGGGCAATATTTGGGCCTCCCATGCAGCAGACCCTAATTTTCTGTTACTAAACAATGACCCCTTCTCCCTCCTTGCCTTCTCCCTTATTAGCAGGGTTTGGCTGGTAGCTTTTCTGGGTAGATAAATGAAGCTGATCGACCAGGGAGCTCAGAAGTTAGATTTGGCCATTCATTCAAAATTTAGTAAATAGTATTAAAAACCATTCTTATCAGGAGTAAATTGTGGAAAATAGATTTTAGATCTTCTAGTGTTTTGAAAGTAGGGCTCAGAATTAGAGACATTTATACTTAAATGGGTGCACCTTGAGGCCATCCTTATAAGTGAAATAAACAGGACACAGATATGTAAATATTATATCCTTTCTCTAGTATGAGAAACTGAAGGTGTAAGTGAGGTCCAGGATGTGTGATAGAAATAGGGAAAAAGTGTTCAAAGGGAAAAGGGAAGGAAGGTAGTGGAAGGTAAAGAAGGAGAATAAAAATTTGATGGTAAAAGTAAAAATATGGAAACAAAACTTATTTTTATAGGGGGTGGGGTTGTAGAGAGAGTAGGGAAATGGGAAAAAATGAGAAACAAGCTGTGTTATGTACAGGTACAAATTCTCAATGGTGAGTGTGATCTTCATGTATACCCGACATATCTCAAAAAAGGAGAAAAGAGAGAAAAGAGTAGGGCTTGAGTTTCCTTGGCATGTCTCTTGTTGCTCTGGGATGTTGACTTCAGCAGCAGGTCAGCTAGTAATATTGGTATGCACTGGAATAGTGTCGTTGAGAATCTCTTGCCGCCTTTATTCATTTATTCTATTAGTAGCATTCCTCTACCCAAATCCAGAGGGTAGATATTTATGTTGCCAATTTTGCAGTGATTGTGAACCTATTCAGGACTGACAAACATGTCATGTGTACCCCAATGACTTGTCTATTCATAGGCCCATCACCACTACCTAGAGAGCCAGGGCACATTCAGGACTTTGGAATTGTTGGATTATCATGGAATAAAGTTGATGGCTTGCATATTTATTGATGGTATCAGTGAGGAACTTTAGAGGGGATAAGAAGTGTATTTTAGGGTCAGTGAGTCCTACAATTGACTTTCTGCTATGTCACTAACTGCCTACCTAAGTTGAAGTGAAATTAGCCCTTTTTGGTCTTGATTTACTTATGTATGTAATGGGGATTATAATAACCCTTATCATATAGGATTATTCTAAGAAATAAGGAAAGTAAGGTGTTTAATACAGTGCCTTGAACATATAGTACTGAATATTTCAGTTAATACTATATATCTCAATGTCTAAACTTTATAATTATTCTTTATTTGTTGATGCGTGCTCATTTTCCCTTTTTTAAGCTGTGAAATGTCAAAATGAAATTGTGACTTATTAGAGAATAGAGATTATTTAATCAAAAGAAAAATAGCACAATAAGAAGTGTTGAGTTGTTTTATTTATACTTGACTATATCTGGAAGAATTATTTTGAAGAATGTGACCAAGTGACAAAGCAGTTACATGACAATAAAACAAGTTTCTAAGGAAAAGGCTATATCCTGAGTGTGAGAGTGAGTGTGTGTCCAAAGGACTGGCCTGGGAAGGATCTTAGAATGAGTAAGTCTCCTGAGAAGGATCTTTTGATTAATATTTGCAAGTCTTCAAGAAAGCTTGTAATACTTCGCATCTAAATGTACTGTGTTAAGTCTGCCCAAGAACGCTTGACAGCACAGAGTGATTGGATGGCAGACTTGAAATCATACTTGAATGTAATGTGTGTCTCTGTTTGGGTGTGAGTGTGAGTGTGTGTGTATGTGTGTTTCTTCTGTTTCCTCATAAGGGTAAGAGCTGTGATGATGACATTTACCATTTTGATTTTGGTAGGGAGAAAAGATAGAGCCAAATCAGACTGTCATTGATTTTTTTTTTTGGAAGCAAGACTTAATTATCTCTTTCATTTTTGGTGGAAAGAGATCTGAAAATATTCCTTATGTGGGCATCTCTATCTTTTCTTTTAATAACTGATTCTCCAAATCTTATTTCAACTGTGTTTCTAAGGAGATCGACCTATAACTTAATGCCTGATAACATGTGTGCAAGGCTCTTGTGGTGCTAGGAAAGCTCCCCGCTGGGTTGGAGTCACCCAATCTCCTACACAAAAGGTAAGTATCTTTCTTGATGTAAAAGGGAAGATGAGTACTCTACCTAGAAATGACCAGGTGGAAACATGTGACAATGAAATACAGACTGAGAGTCAGAGCCAGAGTGTATTAGGGGAGGGAAGTGCATCACACAGGGACCGAAATGATTGATGCTCAGTAATCAGCCATCAATCTTTTTCACCACAGAATTGCAGGAGATTCACTCATTCACTTGACTGTGTACTTAGTAAAGGCCTGCTGTGAGGATAATGTAATACAAGCGCAGCACTCTCGGTAATAAGATGAAGGGGAAGATATACCCTCTACTGCTAAGAAGCTTCCACTTCTGTTGAGGGGACAAAGCACACATAACTAAAAAGTCAAATAGGAAAGTAATGGTGAAGTTAGATTCCTGACAGTGACAACAGTGAGTTAACAAGGTACTATATGAATGACAGGGAACTGGAGGCATTTGGAGGCATTGTTTTGGAGGTAGAATTGACCTGAACCATGTCTTTAGGATGCCTAGGAATTGATAAGCAGAAAAGAGGAAGGATGTGCCCAGATTCGTGTGAAGCAGGTGTAGTGAGCAAGGCTTAGAGGGAGGAGTGGACTTGACTCAGAACTGTGTCGTTGCTGTGGCCCATGGAGAGACAGCGTTGGAAAGGTAGATTGAATCTGGATCTTCTTAAATCGGGAAGCTGAAGAGTTTGGCTTTTTATAGGAAATGAGGGAGCCAGTGAAGTTAAGCGATTGACGTGAAGGATAATGTCACATGGAAAGAAACTGGAATTTTAGGGCAGTATAGCTTATTTTGAAGACCACAAATTCATGTTTAAGAGCATTGAGTTAGAGGCGACGAAGTGGTTCCCATGACTGCATTTGAAATGTGGATCTGGAAATGAGGTGAAGAGTGAGCGCTGGGGCTACAGGCGAGAACATGGGGGATCCCTGCCACGGGGTGAGGATTTAACCTCAACAGCTTGGCAGTCTGAGAGGGAAGGTTAGGGAGCGAAGGCTGCGGAGCGATGAGACAAGCAGAAGGGGTGGAAACCAGGAGCCGATGCTGGTGGGAGCGCGGGATGTCTGAGAAGGACGTCAGTTGTGCCGAAGTTACAAAATGGTCAGGGAAAAGCGGGGTAAGACAGGGACACATGGAGGGCCGGAGGGGCCTCAGTACAGTCCCTGGGCGGCGGGAGGGCCAGAGCCAGCAAATGGCCACCCAGGTTTACTCTTAAAAACTGGCCTCGTGTCCATATCATATGGAAATACCGTATTCACTTTGATTCTTTTATGGCAAGTGGGTGTAAGCAGCTGCTCTTCGTAGGAGAGAGTGGGAGAGAGAGGGTGTGGTGATGGACCAGTGGCAGCTTAATCTGCAGATGATTCCCACCCAGAGGGCCCTGGGAGAGGCAGGGCTGGTGGGGGTGGTGGAATCTGGCTCCTTCTCTGGGCTTTCAGGTTCCTGTGAGCTTTGCTTCGGGTTCGAGCTGCTTTCTGTGCCGCGGGGGGGCATTACGTTCAAGAGAGACGCTGAGGCAGCAGACAGAGGCCAGGCCAGCTCGTGCGACGTCTGCTCTGTCCCTTTCCGCCTGGGCTCGGCCTCCGGCACCCGACACGGTGCCTGGCACGTGAAGGGTGCTCACTGTGTGTCTGCTGAATGAATGAATCAGCCTGGGCCCCCGGGGTGAGTACGCGTGGCACTGTGCTGTGTTTTCTGAGCGGGAGGCCACGGGGGTGGACGGAGGGGCGTGCTGCTGTCACTCGTTTTCAACCCCCTCAGTGGGCCCTGGAGCTCCGCCAGGTCCCCTGCTGTCCTTTGCCTCAGTGGGACAGTAAGACTGGCCCCCAGAGAGGGAGGAAAGCTGCTGAGACGTGACGGGGAGGGGCCGGAACGCTGAACTTCCCCACTGACTTTCCCAACTGGCGTTAATGTCTGTTAAGTTTCTCCAGATTGAAACGTGACCTCATCTTACAGAAAAGAAAGAATTGAGGTGGCGATGCTAGGCTCTCTGCGCCTGTGACTGTGATGAAAGGAATTAATAGTGTTCATTACTTAGTCAACCCTGCATCTTGCATATCCCAAAGATTCAAAGTGGTTTCTAGTCGGTTCGGCTGATGATTTTCCACATTTCCACTTATGGGTCTCTGTGGGGTCTGGAAGACAAATCTGCACCAGATTATCTTACAGGGGGCTTCTGGTGATGGGACCTCCTGAGCCAGTAGCCACGTTCCTAGATGCCTCATCCCTCCAGTGCCATTTCCTTCAGAGGGATCTCGTGGATTCTACCTTCTCTGGTTGGCTCCAGCTAAAACAAATGAATCTTTTTGGCTCTTCCCAAGGGCTTCACTTCTGGTGCACTCTATATTGTGATGTATTAGATCCTTCACAGGTATGATTTCCCTTCTCCTATTTAAACTCTATGTCCTGAGAGGCTATGCCTGTGTCTGGTTTATCTTTGGGCCTCAGATTCTCTAAGAACAATGTGAGAAGGGCTTAATGAGTATCCACTAAGTGGGTTTATGAATTCATGAAGCAGTAAACAGATGAACAGTTCTTAGGTACCACAGCCTTTGGTGTCCCCGGGTACTGGTCTATAGTATCTCACCCTCCTTTCTCCCTTTCCTCTTTTTGACCTTGTCTCAGACGCTTACACCTCTCTGTTCTTCCCTCTGCCTCCCCTGACTAAAGGCATTCCAGGGCTATGCTTCTGTGCTTCCAGAGGCAGGAAGTCACCAGATAAGCGGCATTTGCTGGCTGTGTCACCCTGTACATAGCAAACACTTATGCAATACTCATTGTATGCCAGGTACCATAGTGAGAACTTCACATGCACTAACTCACAGTATCTCATAGCAGCCCAAGGGAGCAGAATAACATGTCTTCTCAGGTGTTTAACCCTCTGAGAGATTCTGTGGCTCAAGGTCACATCTAGCCTCTGCAAGTTTCAAGATTATGCTCGTGACCTGACTCTTAAACAAGGGAAGCTATTTGGACATGCACTGTGTAATAGTGGCTGTACACTGTCAAGATCCTGGCTTGTGTTCAGGAGATCTGGCTCTGCTCTTTCCTAGGTCTGAGCACTTATGTACATCCCGGACGCCCTGGGCCTCGCAGTCCTGTAGGAAAGATGCAATGAGATATCATTAACGTGACTGGCACCCAGGAGATGTGAAGTTGTTATCAGTGAATAGTTTAAAAAATATCTTTATTCAAGATTTGTCGATCGCTTGTTAGCTGAAATGGAGTTGAAGCTGTGGGCTTCTTCAGGCACAGGTTTCAAGGATGGTGATTCTAGAGCTGGACATTACATAAAGATGGGAAGTTACATATGGACCCAAGTAAGGGCTGTGTGGTGTTGTGAAATCCAGCAGGCTCCCGAGATGTCTGCACTGCCATCCTGCTCCTCTGCTTGGCTATGCATTTGCACATGGTTTCTTGCCAACCGTTTTCTTAAGAACCCACTCCCAAATCCTCTCTGCATTATGTTCCTTAGAGCACTGCTTTGCATAAGAGTCTATTTCTTGGAAAAGCTCAACAGGGGAAAAATAGAACAAAAGGGGTTCTGATAGCTAAGCCTAAGCTGAATATAACTGGCAGGGTGGGGGCAGATGAAAGAGCAGGGGTGGTGGGAGGGGTACATGCCTCTGGACGAGGCCCAGATTTGCAGGTTCCTTAGTGATGGAAGTTGCATATGAAAATGGGAGTGTCATGTCTGAGAAGCTTTATGAGTTGGGGAACAGACTGACCCTCCAACCTCGCCATTCACATCTGTCTTCTTGCTACTGTACAAGCTCCTGTGGCGTGTCTGGTCAGGGGACATTGTGCCCACCTTGCTTCTGTCCTTTACAGAAGAGGCAGAAGGGATGGCCCACTAACAGCTAGTATTCTTGCTTGCTTCTTGGATGGTTCCCTCAGTAGCAGAGTAATAGAACAATAAAGGCTTTGAAATTTAATAATTTGCACAGGATCAATAATCTTGGAAAATTTCTCACCCAGTTCTTTTCTAATGTGCAGGTCACTGTCTTCAGAAAAACATGGAAAGTATTGGCTGCTGCGTCTTACCTTGTGTGTACAGTATGTGCTAGTGCCCAGTGGTCAGTATGTGGAGCTGCCCTTTCCAGGGACTGTAAAATGGGCTGGTTGCACTGATGTGAAATTTAGGGCTTGAACCTCATAAAGTGCCACAAGGGAGTAGAGGACTGTTGCCCAGAGACCAACTTTCAGGAATGTCTGGGGTCTCAGGGAGGTGTGTGGGTGCTGGAGCACTGGCCTGCCAAATGTTCACAGTGGTATCTCACAAATGACCAGTAGATGGTGCTCTGACAACAGGAAAACAACGACTATTCTCTTAGTGTCTCTCCTCTCCCTCTCTCTCTCTCTCTCTCTCTCTCTCTCTCTCTCTCTCTCTCTCTCTCTCTCTCTCTCATCTCTCTGTCTGAGTCTGGAAAGACATTTTCAGATCTTCAGAGCGGTTTCCAGGCACAGTTTGGTTGCTGATTTTCCATATTTCCCCTTATGGCCCACTAGATTCTCTTATGGGGCATTACAGCAATGGTGTCTCCTGAGGGCAGTAGCTGTGTGCCTATTAAGTACCATCCCAGCACGATGCCAAGAGCATTTGGCCACTGATCAAATTCAACTGAGGATGATATGGCACAGAATTTTCATAGGCACAGTGTCCCTGTAGTATTTCATCTCTCAGTGATGCACAGTGTGGAATAATGCAGCATGAGTACTAGACACTGGAAATCAGATTGGTTAGAAATCCACACTGCCTCTCATCAGAGCAAACTTCACAGTTCTGAAACTCTGGTGCTTTGTATATCAAATGGGGGCCATAATACATGTGTAGCCAGGCTGATCTCAGAGGTTTGCAGCGAGGGCCAGCTGTGGGGTTTATATAAACTGATGATGAAGTACACTTAAAATATTTAACCAATAAAGTTAGCTTTCTGGTGGCTGGGAGAGTGGGGGACTGGAGAGCAAACCAGTATAGAAATTCATCGATCTAGAAGCAGGGTGTTGATCGAGGGGCAGGAAGGCAGGTCTGAGCTTCGAAGGATCTTCATGAGTCCAAGTCTGATGTCCTGTCGTGAGTGCTCCAGGTCTCTGATAGTTACAGCGACCACAGAGAACACAGGACAGGGCAGAGACGAGAAGGGGAATTATCAGCGGATCTTAGTTTGGTGGATGGAGCTGAGGAGACAAGTCAGGTCACTGATCTTCCAACAAGCACCTCTGGGAGGTAAAAGGCTAGTGAGCCCTGCTTGCGGTGGGTATTTACAGACAGGCATCAAGATGAGGCCGTGAAGGAAGGAAAAAGGTGACGTCTCGGCCTGAGAGTGAGGGTGGTGAAGCATCTAGCCAGGGAAGCTACACAGTTTGATTTATGCTAAGAAGATACATTATTTATGGCCTTGTTCATTATCAAATCCTCAGTGTCTAAAACAGGCCTGGCACAGAAAGGTGCATGAAAATATTTATCAAATGAATGATTTGAGTGGATTTTTACGCTATGAACTACGGTCCTCCTGGAAAGCATAGACATGTATTGATAATTTCTAAAAGCCCTTTCTAGTCCTATGAAGTTAACATTGTCTTGAGACAACCATAGTGACGGGCTGTAAACTATTATCTGGCTAATGGGGCTTCATGTCACAGAAGCACCCTCTAACCCTTTCACTTCTGACAAGTATTTAGAAAGAAGGGGACCCTCAAGGCAGAGGAAAGCAGTAAAATGAAATCAAAATAGCAATTCGAGTGGATTCACCTTGACTGGTAATTGGGCCTGCAATGGACTCTCTCGAATCAAAAGGTCAACATGCTGTTCTCAAGGACAATAGTGCTGTTTGGGGTGGGCAGGCCGGACCTCCCTTTGGGTTTCCAGTATTCAAAGCATTTCCCTTCAAATATTCACAATCATACGCACAGCCCCATATACCCACACGTGTGCACCTTCTCACACAATAGACGCGTGTCAGGGCTCACAAGGCCTTGCCCACACCCAGGGAGAACAGAGCACACTCCACTCAGGAGCCACCTCACCTCTCACCAGTTAATCTCACACACAGATACCACTTTTCACACACACAAAGCCACACTCCTGATTTCCAGTTTCTAGGCATCTGTCAGCCTGTTTCCTTCCTCAGCCACTCCTCATCCGTTCCATCAGTCATGGTGGGGTGGGGCGGGGCGGGGCGAGGACTTAAGTATAACTACACGTTCAAATGAAGGCAGGAAGCAAGAGGAAGGCGTGCTCGGCTGGTGTGGATACATTGAGGATAGCTGGCCCGTCCGCAGTTCAAATCACTGAATCACCTGTGGAAGGGCTTGGTTGTTAAAAACAGGGTTTTTCTATGAGGCTTGTGGTCTACTCTTCTACTTCTGCGGCTCGGGCCCTACTTCTCCTTCCTCCCTCCCTCCCTTCCTTTCCAGTGGGTCTAGGAAAGTTAGAGGATTTATCTGGGAGGAAAAGACGGGAGTAGGAGTAGGAGGCACCCTCTGTGAGAACTGTGAGGAGGGAAGTTTCAGCTCGGCCCTCGCCATCTAGCACTGGGATATCTGGTTACCCTTCTTGGAGGTGAGACCCTGGGTGCCGCGGGGGTTGTACCCAGGAGGCTGCCCTAGACGGCGACGTTAGGAAGAGGACAGAGGCTCCCTCCGAAGCCCTAGCCTTCCACCCGGACTCCTGGGTGCTAAATGGGGAGAGGGAGGCAGGGTGCCGTCTCCTCCGTGGAAGTCCCAGGTGGCGTGCGTGGACCCTGGGGGGTGTGGGGCTGCGGCAATGCGTCCTGGAGAGCAGCGCGCAGGGCGCCAAGGCCCCGACTCCCCACTAGGGCGGCGGTGGCTCAGCACCACGCCAGTCGCTCCACCCGGCGCGGCGCGGCGCGAGGGACCCTCTGCGGGGGCCGGCGGCGCGCGTGCGTGTGCGCTCAAGCCGGCCCCCGCTCTCTCGCGGAGACTGCCGCGTCGCTGCGCCTGCCTCGCGTCACTGCGAGCAGGGTGACTCTTCCTTGGACCTTCGCAGAAGCGGCCCGGTACTTTTCGGTCAGACGAGGCAAACCAGACCCCCGCCCGGGACCCTCCGGCCGCCTCCCGCCCCTCCCCCGCGCCTCTCAGCGATCCGGGGCCCTCGCTGAGCCTCTGCGCGCCCCGCGCCTCCCACCCCTTCCGCGGCTTCCCTGCACGGCGCAGCTGGGCGGAGGGCGAGACCTCGTCCTCAGTGGGGAAGTTCGGCCCGTGGACAAGTCCCGTGCCCGGCCGTCGCCGGGCTGGCGGCAACCTGTTCCTCCCTCGCCCCGGCGCCCGCCCTCCGGCGCCCGCCCTCTCCCGGCGCAGCCGCGGATCGCTGTTGCATGCTGATCCGGAGAGGCGGCGGCGGCGGCGGAGAGCGCTCCGGGCGGATGCTGGCACCCGGGCTGCGCTGCTCTCTGGATGCTGCTCAACTTCTACCCCAGACGCAGGAGCTGTGAAGTCATTAGTCCCTCTCCGGCTGGATCGACTTCTTATTTTGATATTTTGGGCGTTGCGGTTTACGCAGGAACCTCAGTACTGCTCTTCCCCCTCCATCCCTCTCTCTCCAACGCTTGGATGCAGATTTAAAGACCCGAGTCTTGGCTGTGGAATTTCTTAGATGGACTTGTAGGAGCTGGCGCTATAAAGCATGTCACCGTAACCGGTCCTCGTCTTTGTCTTTTTATCCCTCTTTTTCCCCCAAAGTTCTTTTGTTTGCCTTTCTCCTCCCTTCTCCCCCTCCCCCCGCAATAAATCACCAAACTGTTACCTAGCGGGCCGAGCCCGCCTCTCTCCCTGAGCCAGGTGGTGCGTCCGCCAGAAGAGGAGCTATGTTTGAAGAGCAGCCTACTCCACCCTTCTCTCGGGTCCCTCGCCACCACCACACACTGGCATTTTGAGGGGGAAAAAAAACTGCCTTCAGAAACCGAGCACTCCCAAGCCCTACCCCCCACCTTTTTTCCTTCGTGAGGAATGGAGCTTCGCGGAGGTTGTATTTAGATTCAACAGGGCTGCTCGCCGCCGCCTCTCCCGAGAGCTCACGGGGCTCCCCAGAGGCGGTGGTCCCCGCGCCGGTCCGGATGCGGCTCTGAGTCTCCGTGTGTCTTTCTGCTCCTTGCTGTGCGGGTGTTCGGCGATCACCTTTGTGTGTCTTCTGTCTGTTTAAACTTCAGGATGGCTCGCTTCGGGGAGGCGGTGGTCGGCAGGCCGGGGTCGGGAGATGGAGACTCGGACCAGAGCAGGAACCGGCAAGGAACCCCGGTGCCGGCCTCGGGGCCGGCGGCCGCCTACAAGCAGTCGAAAGCGCAGAGGGCGCGGACTATGGCTCTGTACAACCCCATTCCCGTCCGGCAGAACTGTTTCACCGTCAACAGATCTCTGTTCATCTTCGGAGAAGATAACATTGTCAGGAAATACGCCAAGAAGCTCATCGATTGGCCATATCCTTTCTTGCCCACCATCGCTCCTGTCTCCCCCTTTGCATTTCTGCTGGTGAGGGGGGACCTAGCATATAATGTATTCCCTGCCTTCTTCCCGGTGCCGATTTGCCCCTTTGCTGAAGTGCATTCTGTACTCTGTCACATGTAAGGGGCAACCCGGGTGCCTTGGAGACCTGGTTGGGCACTAGTGTTTTTCAAGGTAAGACTTTTGGTTTTTGAATGTTCCTCTGTGGGGATCTCTAGCGTCCCTGGGTGTGTGTGGTATTGCAGTGTCTGACCCTTTCTGGGCTGGGCTTTGTCTGAATCCCAGTCACCCCCCAGCCACCCCCCATCCTTCCACAAGCTGCACTCTGTACAGATTTGGGTATCCCCGAGTCTCACGGCTTTCTTTCATAATCAGTCTCCATTTCCGCCCTGTACGGCAGCCCCTGCGTCCCCGTTCCTACCAGCTGGGGAGACACCTGCAGTCCGTCACTAGGCAAGCGGAGCCTCTAGGAGGGGACGTGTCAGTTCAGAAGCTCGAGAGCACTGAACCCAAACCGTGTATGCAAATAGACAAATTGATAAATACAGGAAGTCTTTGGCTGGGGACTAAGCCCACATTCCTCTGAAGGAGGACTGAGTCTGTCAGGGCAGGCGAGCTCTGTCAGCACCACGAGAGTTGGAGCTCTCGTCTCAGCGGAGGCCAGCAGCTCATCCGGCCAGCCCTTCTCGTGGCCCCGGGTTGGCTACTCCTGCTTCTTAATTCAGCTGGTTGTTCTCTGAGTATCGGGGCCAGACCGCGCTGCCGGGCCTGCGTCTGTCAGCTGGGGGCCGGACGTGTGCGAACGCTCGGTTTCTACTTCCGAAGCGGTTGCTGTTCGCCAGGAGCTCCCGGGGCATCTCTGGCCGCGGCGGCGGCAGGGCGCCCACGCACGGGGGGGAGCATCTGTGCGGGTTGAACCCAGTGCACCCAATGCAGGCTGCTGATTAGGCATCTGATGCCTTGTGTTTGCTAAGAACTTGGACGCCTGGCGGGGCCACTGGTAGTTGTGGGTGGTGAGGGGATTAGAAGGAGCAGGCGGTGAGGCAGTGCGAGATGCGGGTGGGCTTGGGGCGGAGACTTCGCCGCTGCTTGGGAAGGGCGAGTCCGGAGAAGGGCGCACCTGCTCAGGCAGCCCCTCCTCTGTGCTCCCGCCTCTGCCCTCCAGGTGTGCAGCGTGGAGGGAGCTGGAGCTGGAGCTGCAGGGCTCTCTAGTCTCAGTCAGGCTGGGGCTCGCCTTCCCCGGGCCGTGGACTTGGGCATCTCTCTACTACCCCCACTTCAGTCTCCGGCCTTGGTTTCTCCTCCCTGGTTCCCTGCTTCAGCAGCTCTGCGATTGGCTGGCGCCTGGTGCTTCTAGGCAGCACCCCTCATTAGAAACGAAGGAGTATCTCTAAGCAGATAGCCTTCCTGCGCTGTCCTGTCCTCCCACAACCGCCCCGCCCGGGCTTCTCCCTCTCCCCACTTCCCTGCACTCTCCCCTCCCTCTCTCACCCCCACAGAGCGATCCCCGCTAGCTCCGTGCTGGAGGTGGACGTTTCTAGCCGGGGGCTTGCGGCGGGGGAGGGGTCCTGTCCCTGCAGGCACGGCTGCCTGCCGGGGAGCTGCACAAAGCGCGCAGACCTCATTGTGTTGCGTTCTGCGGCTGCAGATAACTCCTCTGGGCAGGTCTCTGCGATTGCCCAGCTGGGTCCCCAACCTCGCCCGCCTTCCGCCATTCTCTAAATTTCCCCACCCACCAGGTGCCGCTTTGCCGTTCCCCTCTTTTAGGGCGTGTTTATTCAGATGGGCGTCCTCCCGCTTCCTTGCGGTAGGTAGACAAAGCCGCTCTGCCGCCCCGCGGGTGTCAAAGTATGCCAGCTGACACCGTTGGCACCTTGGACAGCACCACCCACCGAAACTCCCCTGGCGGTCCTGGATTCCCTGGTCGCTGAGCTGCAGCACCTCGAGTGCTTCCGCTGGGCCTTGGCCCCTGTTTGGGAAATGAGGCATGTTTCCTACCCCATGCGGTTGGCCCTCTCACGCTTTCTCCTGCACTGCAAAGACACCGCCTTTCCACCGGGCTGTGGGGCGCAAGGTGCGGCTCTTGCGCTTCCGGCTCCCTTTCCTTGTCTCTGGCCAAAATAGACCAAAGAGAGTCAGAAGAGATGCTCCAGGGAGTTAATTTCAGCATCACGCTTGGCGTCTTGGCCACAAGCCCTGTCCCCGTGGTCCCCCCGCCCCCGTAGTTGGAAATTTTACCCTAGTTCTACAGCGCGTAGGCTGCTGTTAGTGTCCAGAGAACATCTGGAAAGGTGTTTAGTGGAGCCCGGTTGGAAAATTTAAAATACACGGTTTGGGTTTTTTTTTTTTTTTCCCATAGCTGTACAACTGACTGATATATTCCCTCTGCTGGTGACTACGGAAACACTGTGTTTCTGTGAGCTCTGCGTATTCTCCAAATCTGCATCCAAATTCCTGGTCTCCTCTTGCCTGCTTTCACAATATCCATCTTACTGAAATATTTTTGCTTTTTCTTACTTGAAGTCAGTCTGAGTAGTGGTTACCCAAAAAGCTGTGAAGTCTGGCTACCTGGGTTCAAATCCTGTTTCCTTCGGAAGCTCTGACATTGCTAAGTTACTCCTTTATGTCAGTTTCCTCATCTGTAAAATGAAGCTGATAAGGTACTGGGAGAAATAATACATGTTGGGAGGCTAGAACACTTAACTATCCACCTGATAAACATTACCCGTTAATATTGAAGGAGTCCTTTGGGGATTTGCGCACATCTTTCAGGGAAGGATCTTAGTTTAAAGTAAGTCATTTGTTTGGATTCTTAACATCTCAAAGAGAAAGAAACTGCATCTGCCTCAGATTAGCTTAAGAACTCAGAATCCAGGGCCCCACTTCTGACTGCTGAAGCCAAATCTGCATTATAACAAGATTCTCCAGTGGTCAGTGTGCAGTCAGTGTGCGCGTGTAACTGAGGAATACATTCTCTGTGCTGGGGCATAACTTGAGATGCACTTTTCTGCTCTTTGTATGAGCCAGTTTTAAAAAGGAAAAGCAAGTTGTTAGGAAACATGTCAAGACCTGCTTTACTCTCTGGTACTTATGTAGTTACATTCAGCATGTTTGAGGATTCTGTTTGCTTGCGGTCTATGACATGTTGTGAAACTTGCACTTGTATTGACTGTGGGAAGTCTCTGTGGGACTAGGATAGTGTGTCTTGTCTCTCCTGTGTGCTGTGTGTATTGGTCTGAAAGGATGAGTTCACTAAAAGGAATGATTTAACTTCTTGCAGGACCCTCTGATTTAGAGAGGGTGTTTCCAGCTGTGAACAGTGAAAGTTCAATGCTTTGAAGAAATGCCCAAAATAATCCAGATCTGGCATCAGCGGTGGTGGCAAGTCAATGGCCTACTCTGAATGTGTTTCACTTTTCTTGGAAGCTACATCTGCACAGGGAGATAATTTTAAAATTTTGACACTCTACAGTGTGTACTATGGGCTTTTCAAAAATGCTAATCTGATTTAAAATGGATATTACATTTTATAGGATTTTTCCTTCCCACTTTTGCTCATCTAATAGACATAAGAATCTTTCTCTTCTTAGGGGGTGGCTGTTTTCAGTGTCACTGTGCTGTGTGTCCATGCCCGGGGCTAGTTACCTTGTGGATAGGGCACATGGGACGTTGTGCATGGGTTGTGATATGCCTTGCACTTGGCTACACTTTTTCAGGTCATGATAAAGGGGAGAAATGTCACATCTGACTTGGAGGATCTCTGCATCATACACTTTTTTTCTACTCACTTGGTCATCTCAGCAGGGGAACACGTTTTATGTGGAAATGAACATGGTTTAAAGTGGGAAGATCAAATGTGCTTGTAGCCACATCTCTTGTAGAGATGATGGAACTTATTTGTGGCTATTTGTTCCTGATTTCTTGTAGAGATTTGTCAGTATATCCCCTAAGCACTCTGGGACTGGTTCAGAGAACATTATTATGGTGAATTTCTAATTCATTCAATTGTAAATTTCTTTTGGAGGATTTTGGTGAGGTTTATGGAAGTTTTAGTTGCTAAATCTCCCATTTGGGCATATACTTTTCTCCTGTTCTGTTTACCTAAGAATCTGCAGTGTTGCTGGATAGTAAATGATAGTTCTGGAAAAAGTTTCAGGTTTGGTGTAACTAGGGATTGTGAATCAGAGTGCCTTGATTAGGGCAGAGGCTGGGAACTAACAAGGATGCTGTCTGTAACCGTATCCTCCGATCAGTTAATGGAGAAAGGCATTTTCCCCGCACCTGTGCGCAGATGCAGACAGTGAGCCAGAGAGGGACAGCAGCTGGCACTGAGGCTGCAGAATACAGGTCTTTGTTTTCTGAGGCTCCTGAGACAATCTCTGAATTGCCTGTTAGCTCTGCTTCTCATATGACGTATGAGCAGTATTTCCTCTGGAAGACAGGCCAGGACGGTTTATGGGGACCATTTGAACTTGGGGTGCAGCCTGAAAAGTGAGTTGGAGTGATGGAATTTGACAGAGTGAAATGACTTGAGGATGGAGACAAAAATATCTTGGATGTGATAGTTTTGTCTGTTGGTTTGCATGTCATTTCCACACTTCCCTGCAGCTTCCTTCCCTGCAATAGGTGAAGTGCACACTACGAATTTAAGGAGGGGGAGGAAAATAATGAGAACAGGCCTTGTTTTTTTCCCTCCTAGAAGATCCAGACTCTGCAATTATTAGCTCCATCCAAAATTACTTATCTCTTTTTAGCTGTTACAGTACAAAATGTAGGTGTTTTTCCTCCCCAAACTCTGTTGCTTTCCCCCCTCTCTTTATGGGAACATCTGTTTTCTTGCAATCTTTAGACTCTCAGTTAACACAAAATTGAGTCAAGATTTGCTAAACTATTGGAACTCTTGCAAACCCTTTGACTTCATGTGTTTGATCAGCACATCAGTAGCCTCCCTTGAGCCCTGCGTCTGCTCACCAGACGCCAAAGCCCCGCTGTGCAATCTCGTCCTTCAGAGGCCACGCTACTGATCTTATTTTGTTTATCAGTAACCACAAAGACATAAAAGACAGAACCTAAATGCAACTGTAATTAATATCCTTTTATTCAGGGAGGCAGAGGCCAGGTCTTTACTTTTCTTTCGGTTTAGTTGTCCACCCATCTTTTCATGCTTCTGTATTTCTCTATTTCATTTTTAGGTGCAGCTTTTTGTGAATAATTCATTCTATATGTGGGCTTTTAGGATTTTTAGAAGAGGAAAACTGTCTTCCTTTGGACATGACCAAGATCTCCTCAAAGACCAGATTCAGAAATCAGCTTTTTCTCTAAATCCTTCATTTTCTGTGATGGGACCACAGCCCAGGAAAAGGTAGCTGATGTGAAAGGTAGTCTTTTAACATGCTTCCCCTTGCTGTTTTTGTAATGACAGCCATACTGAATTCAGAAGTCTCAGAAATAGACTTCTCTACTTAGAGACATGGATCACTAGAAAGTATTGATGTCCTTGTCCCCTTGAGTCTTCTCATCAGCTTGAATTTTCTAGCTGATAAATTCTGTAAACATTTCTGTTTATAGTGTGAATTCACATAGGTGGGGACCTTGTGGGGAGGAGGCACCCCACTACCACTGCCGTGACCGCCATGACTTCTAAAGCAGTCCTTTTCAAACAGAGACAGGGATATCAGAGACTCAGATCATTTCTCTTTCCACCTCCTAAAGCTACACATTAGTACAGATGACTCATGACAGTTTTGCCAGTAATATTTCCAGCATCAGTTTTCCTTAAGGACAGAGAGTATGGCACAGAGTCTCTAACCCCCTCCACCCTACTGGTCTCTTGACTGTTAAGCCTGTTTCAGGGAGATGTCTATGGTGTATTTTTGCTCACTGAGGAGTATAACAAATATGTATCACAAATTTCCAGTTCCTCAAGTCTTTGACCATCTTTTGTTATAAATACTGAGGAGCTCTAGGTCCCTCTCTCTGAAAGCAAAGAACAGCTAGAAGGTGTGTCAAAATGAGAAGATGGGTCAGTTTCAGGAGAAAAGCAGTGGATGACTTTCACAAGTGTCACTTATCCAAGCGACCCCGGCAAAGCAGGGATCACTTCTTAGGACCTTTTCATAGACTCTTGTTTTTTATTGCTGGGGATTGGCAATGCTGGGCCAGGGCCTGGCACGTGCTAGCTATAGGGAAGTGTTGTAGCAGTAAGTCACATCCTTAGTCCTCGTATTTTAATTTGAGCTCCAAATCTGTAAGGCCAAACAAATTCTACTCTTAGTCCTCTGGTGCTTTAAAAGGGGGAGTGAAGCTTAGAGTTGTTTTGTTTTGCAGTAATGAGGACACATCCCAGCCTTCCTTTCTGAGACAGGGTCTCTTCTGCCCGAGCCTCTTTGATGCTGGGATTACAATCCTATGTGATCATACCTGGTTTAGAAGGCCCATTTTACAAATAGTTCATTCCAGAAATAAAAGACTAGGCTTTGAGAATATAGCACTCAGCAAGGCTCCTGCAGTCCAGCTGTGTCATGAGATGCTTCAGAGAGAGTGGACTTTTGGCCTATGGGAGCTGGTGTGAATCACAGTTCTAACTTTGCATAATTTTGAGGCTGTGGTTTGCTTCATGTGGTCTCGAAGCATTTTTGCTGCTTTGGGATTACATATCTGAAGAATTTAGAGATACCCCCCCCTTTTTTTTTTGAGACAGGGTCTCGCTTTGTAGTTCAGGCTGGCCCTGAGATCACTATGTAGCCCAGGCAAGCCTGGAACTCAGCAATCCTCCTGTCTCTGCCTCCTGAGTGCTGGGATTACAGGCGTGAGCCACCACGCCCGGCTGGAGATACTCTTTATTCCCTCTCCCCCTCCAGGGGTGAGTTAAGAAGCATGCAGTGGGGCGGTAGGTAGTGTGATGAGCGCAGCTGCGCACGTGTCTTTCCAAGAGCCAACACACCAGGCAGTGAGCAGGCCCTGGGCTGGAGAGGTTGCTCTGTGAAGGAGGTGGAGGAAAAAGTGACTCCTCACAAATCCTTACTAGCCTTTGGCTTAACTGTAGGTTGAAAGTTTTCAAACTTTCTGTGCCTCTTTCTCCATTTCTACACTATTCTCAAGGGGATGGTTAGGGTCAAAAAGGCCTGAAATGAATTTTGACCAGTCACTTGTATATGTCCTGATGATTTCTAGCTGTGTGCTGTGGGACCTTTCTTATTCCCTTTCCATCACCCACCAGCCTTCTAGCAGGTGATTTCCATCAGCATCAAAACTAATTCCTCATTTACTTCCGTTGTGGTTGAAGCCCGATGTATGCACACTGCCTGTGTCATCTACAGTCCTGATTGACTTGGCTTCTAACAGTACTTAATCACCGGACCCCACAGCCAGAGTTCTTCCCCTTGTAGTTCTGAGGTGGTGCCCGAGAGTCTTCCTTCGTCACCAGTTCCCGAGGGACCCTGCGGCTGTGCCTCTCAGAGCCACCCTTGGAGCACTGCTCTCCTACAGTTTTATTTCTGCCTGCCGACGCCCTCCGAGAAACCAGTCTCCTAAATCGCTGTGGAGATTGCCCCAGCCCAAGGCCCTCTCTTAACATAAGCTTATTCTTTGGTCTCTGTGACACTTCAACATCTTTTTATAAAATGCAGATGAGCTTGCGCATTTAAACACGTAAAGCTAATAGATGACATTACCAACCTCAAGTTAGTTCACCTTGTTCTTGCCGGCCTTGGACTGAGAGCAGGCTCTTCGGGGAATGGCTGTGCCCCCTTCTGATTCCAGCCCCTGACCCAGGGCTGACACATGGTGAGCATTTAGTGAACCTTTGTTGAATGATTTTTAATTAAATCAGTTACCGTGGAGATAACCAGCATGGAGGAAGCGCCTCTTGTGTGCCCAGAGGCTGTAGGCCCAGGTGTGTGAGGACCCTGAGTTCTGGGACGGAGGGAAGAGTCGCCCATAGAAATTGGGAACTTGTAAAAGACAAGTCTTACCTGTTGTGCAGTTCTGCTCATAATAGCTCCAGTGTACCCAGTGTGGACCTCATTATTAAAAATGTAGTGTATTTATTATCTAGCTTTTGGTTATAAAGAGCTCTATTAATTGGAACCCAGAGATCTGTAGTGTAATGACAGTTCAGGTTTGTGAGGTTGGTTCCCCTGCACGCAGACCCAGAAGGCTATAGTACTTTTTCTTTTCTCCTTCCTCTATCCCTCATTTCTTTCCTTTCTCTTCCTCCCTCCCTCCCTCCCTCCCTCCCTCCCTCCCTCCCTTCCTCCCTCCCTCCCTTCCTTTTTAACTTTCCTTTGTCTCTTCCTGAGCTTCATCCCCAGCCCTTTTTCTTTTCTTTTTTAATTTAGACACAAGGTTACTGAGACTGGGCTCAAACTTGTGATCTCCCTGCCTCAGCCTCCTGGACTGCTGGGATTACAGGTGTGTGCCACTATGCCCAGCCTGTAGTGCTTTTTGAATGCCAATAAAGCATTCACTACATTATGCTCACCATGGTTTGGTATGTGCTTTTTATTGTACTGTGTTCTGAACTTTCATGAATTATAACCTACACTGATGTAGAAAGTAGCTGTTAAAAAAATCACATCTGTTAAATTAACCAAAGTTTCTTTTCCAGATACAAACACCAGGTAACACGATTTATTGCATTGTTCTAGAAACTTGTACTTTTAGGTCTAGAACTGCTATAGAATCAGAGATGAGTCTGGGTGCAATTGTCACATCAGCAGGTGGTGGGTGGCACAAATGGGATGATAACCCAGCAGGCTTTGGATTTGCAGGGCAAGCTGGTAAATGGTATTATGTCTAACTGGGTATGTTTGTTTCTGTCAGCTAATATTAAAAACGAACCTCCAAGATTTTCAAGGCAACCATCAATAGACATCTCAGCAAGATCTTGTCCAATGATACCTTCCGTAACATGACTCCAAATTACTCAGCTTTGTGTGTCTTCAGCGTATGTCCATGTTCTTTTACATTCCCATCTCCCTTTTTTTTTTTTTTTTTGAGACAGGGTCTCACTTTGTAGTTCAGGCTGGCTCTCAGCTCACTATGGAGCCCAGGCAAGCCTCGAACTCAGCAATCCTCCTGTCTCTGCCTCCCGAGTGCTGGGATTACAGGCACGAGCCACCACGCCCGGCATTGTGGTATGCGGTATTGTTTGTTGGTGGGCGTGAGTCTCCACGCCCAGCATTGTATGTGGTTAGTGGGGATCGAACTCAGGACCTTGCGCTTGCGAGGCAGGTGCTGGAACCACTGAGCTAACCCTCCGGCCCTCCATCTCCCTTCTTGATCCAGGTCAGAGAATGCTGAACTCTTAAAATGCTCAGTTGAGGAATGATGTTCTTTTTTGGTTTCTTTGAGACAAGGCCTCACTTTGTGTAGTTCAGGCTGGCCTTGAACTTATAGCAGTCCTCTTGGTTCCTCCTCCTGGATGCTGGGATTAGAGGTGTGAGCCAGCAGGTCAGAAGGAGTGATACTCTTTAGCCTCTTAAAGGACAGTTCTAAACCTGTGGTATTTGACTGCCTTGACTGACTGTCTGGATGGCATCTAGTTGACTCTTTTTGAATACTGGAGCAGTTAATCCTTCTAGTACAGTGTTTATTTCTTTCTATCCTGGCATCATAAATCCTATTGAAATCTGATTAATACCATGGCCCCCCTCATTCCTTAAAAATGTACACAGATGGGCCGGAGATTTAGCTCAGTGGTTCCAGCGCCTGCCTCACAAATGCAAGGTCCTGAGTTCCATCCTGGTAACCACATACAATGCTGGGCGTGGTGACTCATGCCCACCAGCCATCAATACCACATCCCACAGTGCCGGGTGGGCATGGTGGTTCACGCCTGTAATCCCAGCACTCGGGAGGCAGAGGCAGGAGGATTGCTGAGTTCCAGGCTTGCCTGGGCTACGCAGTGAACTGAGGGTCAGCTTGAACTACAAAGCGAGACCTTGTCTCAAAAAAAAATGTACACAGACTTTTATATCCAGTTTTGGGGGTTCCTAATTCATAATTCAAAAACAACTATGTCAGACAATTTCCACACACTGAAATATTGGGATGTTGGGTCCTCAGAAAAGTGATTACCGATGGAACATCAAAGTCTTTGTGTCCAAGTATGACAGGAACTCCATGTGAGATGTATTTGTACTAGTCTTTCAGCCAAACTGCATGAGAGAACATGAATATTCCAACCAGAGCATTAATTCAGTATGAAACTCTTTCTCCCTTATCCTGATAGGTGACCCGCAAGCTTGAGCACTTCTAGTGACAAGGTAGTCTTCTCTTATTCAAAAGTTTAAGAAGGTGCCAGGCGTGGTGGCTCATGCCTGTAATCCCAGCCCTCGGGCGGCAGAGACAGGAGGATTGCTGAGTTTGAGGTTTGCCTGGGCTACAGAGTGAGCTCAGGGCCAGCCTGAACTACAAAGCGAAACCCTGTCTCAAAAAAAAAAAAAAAAAAAAAAGTTTAAGGAGAACTGGGGATTTAACTCAAGTGGTACCTGCACCAACCTTGGATGCACAAGGGCCTGAGTTCAATCCCTGGTATTGCCAAAAAAAAAAACAACCCCAAAACCAAAAACAACATCAAAAAAGTGTTAGGAGTCAGAAGTTGAAATACTCCAGCTTATAGCTTTCACTTGTGCATCTCATGGCCTTTTTGTTCTGCAAAGCGATACTGGCCACACCTACTTCTTACTTACTGTTAGTTCCTATGACATTTGGTACTACTGATGGCTGGAACTCTGGGATACTGGATGTATTTTTATTGGTATTATCCAATACAGCAGCCACTAGCTGTGTACAATTTTGTGCCCTTGACATGTGGCTAGTGTGATTAAAAACTAGATTTTATTTTTAAAATTGCATTAAATTTAAACTGAAATAGCTGCATGTGATTGGTGGCTACTGTACAAAACAGCACCAGCAGAAAGAGTAATGAGTGAGAAAGCCTAAGTTCTTTTAGGTTTCTCATTAAGTTTGGAGCTGGGCAAGGTTGCCATGGCTTTTGGTGGGCTGAGCTTCTTAACAATCCACTATGAATATCACTCTAAGCTACCTCAGCTACCAAAATCACCATCTCATCAGCTCTTCCAGCTGGCCCAGGAGTCCCAAAGAGGACCTCCGCTTCTGGACCCTCATACCTTCGTGTTGGCTGCTCCTTTTTCCTTGGTGACCCTGGCTTTAGGAGTAGCCAGTACTCAGAGGGGGCTGTTTTCTCTGTGAAGCCTTCCTTGATTTCTCTCAGCACAGTAAGACCAACTCCCTTCTCTGAGTTCCTACTGGGCATTTTCTCTATTACTTTATTGTAACATTTACCACATAACTTTAGTATTGGTTTAGAATCGCTGAAGGGGAGGCGGCATTATCTATTAGTTCTTTTAATCACCAGAATACAGAACAGTGCTCATTAACATTGGCATTTAACACATTTGTTTCAAGTAAAATACTTTTTTTAGTTTAGTTTTTTTTTTTAAAGAAATGACATTCTCTTCTATTTCTGACTTGACTTGAGGTTTTAGTCAGCTGGAAGCCTTGGTTCTTTTCATATGAGTTGATGACTATGTTGTTTGCCCTCACACTGTGTTCATTCAGTTTAATTTTTGAATGTAGATTCAGGACTCTGGATTTATTTCAGGTAATTTTTATCTTCTTGATTTTAATCCAGTGGATTTCTCTGTAAAGATCTGTTTCAAATTGGGCTAAGGAACTAATATTCTTTGAGTATCCACCAAATTTCAGAGCTTTCACATTCAAACAAGTCAGTAGGAGTTGTTATCTACATTTTAAATATAAAGAAACTGAGGCTAAAGATGTTTAAGTGACTTGCTCAAGGTCACTACTAGAGAGCTTGAATTCAAGTGGCCGGATGCTAATTTGGTTTCAGTGATTTTGATTTTTTTTTTTTTTGAGACCGGGTCTCGCTTTGTAGTTCAGGCTGGCCCTGAGCTCACTATGTAGCCCAGGCAAGCTTCGAACTCAACAATCCTCCTGTCTCTGCCTCCAAGTGCTGGGATTACAGGCGTGAGCCACCATGCCCGGCACTATGGTATGTGGTATTGATTGCTGGTGGGCGTGAGTCTCCATGCCCAGCATTGTATGTGGTTACTGGGATTGAACTCAGGACCTTGCGCTTGTGAGGCAGGCACCAGAACCACTGAGCTAACGCTCCGGCCTTAGTGATTTTTTTTGTTTTTTTTTTTTAATCATATATCATCTCTGGGCGTGGCTGTTTAATGATTGAGTTCCTACCCTAAGTTCTATGCATGTGCTTTATGCTTTTACTCCAAAAATTGATGAAAATATGATTAGAAACAGGACCCCACCTTCTGCTTCTCATCAGTGCTCAGTGACTGTTCAGCTTTTCTCAAATCTTCTGAACTGTGCTTTAGCCAACTGACATTTCTCTATTTGTCTGCAAAAATACTGTGAGAGGAGTCTTTGTCACATGCTTTACTGAAATCAATACATTTCCCCACGACTATTTCATGTCTATTTTAAGCCAGGATGTAGCATCTTGCTTTCTCCAAAATTCACTTCAGGTATCATTTTGAGACTCAAATATATTTTTTTTCTTTGTTAGACAATAAAATCATCTCAGGAGTTGAAGGAATATTAGGCCTTATCTAGTCTAATCTGCAAGTGATGAGTGTCTTAGAGTTTGGGGTTGTGGAAGCATTAGCATGTCACTGTTAAAAACACAGCCTCAGGATTCAAATCTCAGTGCTACCTCTGCAGCTTCTAGACGTGCGTCTAGGCAACCTGCTTAACCTTGCTGCATTTCAGATTTCTCAAATGTAAAATGAAAATAGTAATTTTATCCTGTGAGAAGATCAGTTGAGATAGTACACAGAGTGTAAAGAATGGTGTTTGGCACATGGTAAATAGTGAATAATTCTTAGTTACTGGTTTCTCATTGATTCTGGATGATTGTGTTAAACATCTGCTGCCAAGTTTCCTCCTTCTAACAATACTGCCTCACTCTTCTTACTTGGAGCAGTTCTTGAATCTGAGTATTACCAGGTACTGTTCCTGCGACCTTGCCTCCATTACCTCCCTGAGCCTCGGGATCTTCAAGGGTGCTCTTGTTCCCTCTTGCTGATCTGTCAAACTTCTGAGATTTTTGCGAGGTGGTCATCAGAAGTTGTGTACGAAAACTTCTTATAAGCGTGCCAGGCATTAACACTCATGTTGAAAGACTAAGTATCTAATGATTATCAAGTCCTTGCTGTGTGACAGGAATGGCACTGGGTGCTTCTGTGAATTATTGCCTTTGTTCTTGTGACAGTTCTGCAGAAGCGCACATTCTTATTTACTGCATTTCACATTTATGGGACTAAGGCATGGAGCAGTTTCCTCGTTTCTCCAAGATTAGGGATTAAATGAGAACCAAAGTCCTGACTGGGGTTGGTGCTCTTGGTCTCTGGACCAATGTATTCTTCAGAGGAGCCCTTGTTCCTTCTCAGAGGTGTTATGTTTACTTTGTTAAGAAATTTAAAATGTTGACATCAATTTTTTTCTTTGTAAATTTCTAATGTTAGCGTTGTATCAACATTGTTCTTCAGGATACATTTGGATTCGTAATCCAGAACAAAGTACGTTTGGGAGCTAGAATAGGGGAGAATTTTCCCAGCCAGCAGATCTAATGTTCAAAACCGTGAACATCCTTAAACTCACTTGATTGTATTTTTGTGTGTATAAACACAGTAGCCAAGCATTTCAGATGGTCCAACTGATGACATACGGAAAGAACCCTTTGAGAGTCTCAACTTGGCCTCTGAGCAGGTTTTCTTCTCGAGTTGCCAGCCTTCCAACGATTTTCCTGTCGTTCAGGTTTCTTGGATGCAAGATCTCTGATGAAGAAATGTGAAAGAAACTTCCAAAGAGGCAGAGTAACTGGGGGGATGGAACCTCCAGGCATTGAGCCTTTGGAATTTGCCCGATGAGCTTCATGAAGGGCATCTGGCCTGACGTAATGGAGGGCATTTTACTTGTGGGAACTGGATACTGTTGTAGATGAGAATGGAGAATTAGGAAGAACAACGTGGATTCTGGAAATCAGACAGAAGTCTCAAAAGAAATGAGAGTGAGCCTAAAGAAGTGAAAAGAACATCTCTTTTTCCTGCTGACGTTGTATTTTATTTGCGTGGAGAGTTGCATTTCTGCAGTAGCTGAGCCACAGGGGCACATGAGGATGCGTGTGTTCTTCTGTTGCTCTGCAGAACGTTGTCTGGAGGTGGGGCGAGTGGGCAGATGTGGTAACATGAGGGCAGGCTTGGGGAGATTGGGCCCTGTAAATTCAGAGATCTGGGCATTTTGACAAGTTCACCCTCCCTTCTCATAGAGAGCTATATATATTTGTGTGTTTAGTCATGTTTTAGGTCATACACCCCCCCCCCTCACCTCAAGCTCTATGGATAAAGATGTCACATCCCTGAGTGTCCTCATTCCTTGGTAATAGTGAAAATGTAGCAAATGTCCACTCTGAACGTACAGGTGCAGGATTGTTAAGTTTGTTTTCATTGCAATTCTCAGTAGACAGACTTAGAGACAGCAAAATAAAGTAATAGATCCTAGGATATTAAAACTGTCTAATGCTTTCCTCACTTCTGCTCAGAAGAGGCTGGGTTCAGGAAAGCCCTATACAATCACAGTTTTGCCATCTTTTTTTTTTTCTCTTACCTTCATTTATTTTTATCATAGAATGTGACCAACATGCTATAGAGATGGTCATGCAGGGTGAAAAAGCTGCTGATTCTTCAGTCTGGCCTTGCAGGTTCATGCAGGAAACTAACTTTTAATGAAGTGGCCACCGTAGGAGAGGTCCTCTACGGTGTGCTTTAGCAGCATATATAATGTAGTACAACAGTTTACAGATGATTAGTCTAGGGGCGTATGTAGCTGTGGTCTGGATCAAGTCTGTTGGCTGGTCTTTCTTTTGTACCACGCTGCCACGAACAGACCAGAAGGCTGGCAGCACTGTTCTCTAACACAGTGTCTTTTTAGGATGACACTATAAACTACTCTGGTTCTGCAGTATCTATGGAATATGAGGCTAAAGCCATGAAAGAGTGAGAGGTCAGTAGCTGGGAGAAGAACAGAGCTCCTTTCCTCATCAAGGTCTTCGTGAAGTGGACTTGAGGTACCTCGCTTTCTGTCTTCAGAAGGTGAGCTTGGGTTAGAACCTTTGCTACTGGTCTTGCTCCTTCCCCTGAAGCTCCACTGCCACATTGTCTTCGTCACTCTGCGGGTGACCTTTGCTGTGAAGGTCTCCATTTCCCTTTCCATATGAGCACGTCAAGTCTACTTTCTCTTTTTCCTCGGTCGTCAAGGAAGCCTCCTTTCAGTCCTCTTTGGGTTCCAGGAGCCCATCGTGTGAGCTGCAGTGTGGAGGTGGCAATTTTCCTGACTTGTTCTTGAACTTTAACTTATTACATGCTTCTGCTTTTGGAGCTTTTTAAGGAAATGGGGTGGGGGTGGGAAGGAGGCTTCAGAAAAGACTCATATCCTGGTAGAGTGTAGGAAAGGCTTACAGTGGGTTTTTGGAAAAGCAGCCTTCTGTTTATTCCCAGGTCAGCAGTATGAGGAGTCTTACTTTTCATTGACTGTCTACTAGAGGAGTTTCTAGCAAATCCAGTGGGTCATGAGGGCATCTCTCCTTGAAAATTTAGAAATATTTTTATATACACTTGCTAGGATTTCATAGGTGTGGCAGAATTTCCATTTTGAATGTCAGCGTTGCATTTTCTCACTAGTAGCTTCAGTAAAAATTATTTCTTTCAATTATAATAAGGGATGGTCCCCCCTTCCAATTGTGTTCCCTTTTGATATACCAGAATATTACCAGGACCTAAAAACCACTCTAATCATACTCTAATCATTTGTAAGAAAGCCAGGGCCAAAGATATTAAGAGTCTTGCTAATAGTCTCTCAGTAAATGAAGGCAGAGGCTGGAATCCAGGGTTTATAACTAACCGTACGTAGTTTTTTTCTCTTTTCTCCATACCTTTTCTTTGTTCAGTCAATGCTTTCTATCTCTTTCTTGTTCTGGGCCTACTCTATCCTCTTGTTGCTTAGCAAATATGTGTTTTTGGAGTTTGTCTTAGAACATACAACACTGGATATAAAGGATCTTCATTGATAGGAAGGGACTTAAGTAAGAAAAATAGAAAGGGACAAGAGATAGATAATTCACAGAGGCAAAACTTCCTGGTGTAAGTCCATTGAAGATGGGAAGCAGGGATTCAGGTCAATGATTAATTTTTCCTTTCCCCAAAATGTGGCCAGAGAACCTCATGCAGTGAAATAACTCCTTTGGCAAAAGGTCCTTGCACTCAATGGAAGAACCAAACCTAGGTCTCAGCACATGGAAGAATGGAGCTTGGCTAGCACCCATCTCGGAATGCTTGATGGACTGACTGTTCAGTGGTACACTATCCAGACCCCACCTCGGTAGACAGGCCTTTTGAGACCCACTGAGAAGTCTGGAGAGGGAAGAAGTGAGCTCAGGTGAAAAGATCCCTTTCTTTTAGAATTCTCAATTCAGGTTAGGAGGCCGGTGGCTTTTATTTGGTTATTCTAAGCACAGTTTCCCGAGATTTTTAGTATATGGAGCCGAAAGCCTGGAAATCCTGGAAAAATCTCATTCTCTCTCAACTCTCCTTATTTCCATCTGTAACACTGAAAGTGTTATTAGAGCTCTAAGGGGCCTTTCATGTCTTCCCCTGGCACTTTTGAGGTTTGATTTTCTAAAATTGTTGCTGTACGTGGTTGGAGGACACCATTAGCTTTCTTGGCCCCCTGCATCGAAGGCAGGGCTCTAGTCTCTGGCTGCCCATCAGAATCGGCCTGGGAACTTCTAGAAATGCTGGTGTCCCAGACTGCAGCCAAGACACGTCTGAAGTTTTGGAGGTATTTACTCTGACCTTAATGTTAAAAGATTTCCTGTTGAAGCTGCATTTCAGCCAAGGCTGCAATCTACTGCTCTTCTGGAGAGAGGGGTGAGCTACACCTGATTTGTTTGTTTCTTTTGATTGTGCTTTGATTACACAGGCCAGCGGATGCCTCTCAGTCCTCTTGGAGGCTTTAGCGAAGTAGTGAGAGCCCCCTGGCTACCCCTGGATTCAGCCTCAGAGAGTAGGACAATTAATTCTTCTATTGTACTGTTTTGGTAAAGCATTCACCTGTGGCTGCTCCTAGCAGGCTTCCAGTGCACAGGTAGCAGCCTCCTGCACTGAGGGCAATGCTCAAACTTCCTGAATGCGAGTCAAAAGTAAGGGGCAATTTGAGGCTAAGGGACAGAGTGAGTCATGCTCACCTAGGAGGCTGTTGAGTGACTGAAGACTCACTGACCTTGTTTCCTAACTGGATAATTAACCCTTCTGTGTGGGAGGGTTGACTTTGCACGACAACCATCAAATACAGGAATCTTCTTCTCAATGCCCTTGACCCTGAATTTCCCAGAGACAGGGTGCTTTAGTACATGATTGCTGGCACTGGCCATCTCAGCTCTTCAGAGTCCTGTGTATCTTTCTAGATTGTATGTGTAGTTATGTAAGACAGTAGCGTAAAATTGACCACAGAGAATATTTACACCCTAGAGATTGGCAAATAGTACACACAAGCTCTTTTCTCTTGGGTGTTAAGTATTTAATTATTAGCACCACACTTCAGTTGTTCCTTAACAAAGTAACCTATTCACTTGGGGAGTAGCAGAAGTTCTCTTCAACTTCTGGAATAATTTTTAAAAAATCTAAGGCCCCCACTATAAGATAGTTCTCTGGACATTTGAAAACAGCTATGCTATCTTAAGTTTTCTCTGTCCAAGCTGAGTATTCTTAATTGCTTCAACATTTTCACATGCGTTTTGCAGTAAATGAAGGCAGAGGCTGGAATCCAGGGTTTATAACTAATTGCACATAGTTTTCTTCTCTTTTCTCTATACCTTTTTCTTTTGCAGGCTCAGAATGTGTCTCTGAAATATGAGGTAAAGTTGCAGAGTTTTCCAAGAAAACCACAGTTCTCCCAGAGATAATCTATGAATGCTTTTAGAACAGCTTTCTTTTTAAGCTTTAAGTGCTGGGAATTGAACCCAGGGCTCTGCACTGAGCTACATCCCCAGCCCATTATTATTATCATTATCATTGTTATTATTGATACAGGGCCTTACTAAGTTACTAAATTGCCCAGGCCGGGTTTGAACTGTGATGCTCCTGTCTCAACCTTCTAGAGTGCTGGGATTACAGGTGTGCACCACCATGCCCAGAGCTCAAAAGGCTTTGTATTTTCTCTATATACTCTGGGTCCCATCTGATGTACCCATAATACACCCATTTGCACCCGTAGTGCAAATGTTTGAAACAGGGTACAGTTTTGGTTGTGCTGCTGACTGCAGTTTGTGATCTTCCCCTAAAGCACACATTGTTGTCAGAGCTCTTGATGGCTTATTTGTCAGAGTGTCATCAAACTACAAATTCTGGTTTCTGAAACAATTTCTCTACTTCTGTTTTGTTTTCTTCCAAAAGCTTTTAATGCTCCCCATTCTATTCTTGCTTTTTCTACTGTGTTCAATTATTTGCCTCCTGATCACCAAAATTGGGTCGAATGACTGCATTCTGAGTCCAGGATGCAGTTAGACATATACCTAGTGATCTGTGAAAACTTCTCCAGCTACTGTAACTTCTCCAGTAATTGTTAAGGGCACTAGCAACAAAAGAAGGAAGTCTTGAGTTGCATTTCTCCTCTGTTAGGATAGGTCTGCAGCTAACTTCAGTTCTGGTCCACTAAAGGAGCAATAACGTGACATTCCTTTCAGTGGTTTTATGTGTAGTGCAGGGTCATGGGAATCAGATAGAGTCCTTTGATCTAAATGAAATGAGATTAAGGACACAGCTTCAGAGCTGATAATTAGAGGGTAATGCAAAGGATCTTTTGTTTTGAGTACTGAGTCTACTGACCTCCATAAAAGTGATGTGTGATTGTTCCAAGAAACAGAAGGGGTTCTCTGCCTCTTTGTTACATTTCCAGTATTGTTTTCTTTGTCTTTTAAGTCTTTAGGAATAGGTGTAATGGTATTTCCATCTTATTGACAGCCAAAGACAGAGAGAAGAGAAAGAGGAAGGTGTGTATCTGCGTTCAGGATTGCCTGTCAGATGATGGATTTGAACAGAGGCAGCCGTTGTCATGGCAATGGCAGGTTTGCATCCCACCACCATGGAAATCAAAGTTTAAAAGCTGGTGTTAAGGCTGAAAGTCAGATGAAGCATTTTTGTTTTGTTGTGTTTCAAAAAAAGAAAAGGAGTTTGGTTTTCCAATCTGATTTTTTTAAAGATAAGATTAGGTGGTGAGAAAAATTGCAGTAAGAAAAGTTACAGAATGAAGAAGTCGGACAGCGTGGAGTGTGCAGGGCCTCCTTCTCCTTTTCCTGCGGTGGCAGTGGGGTGTGTGTGTGTATGAGTAGAAACAATATAGTTTTCCAGATTTGTAGCCAGAGCTCTTCCATAAGTGTCACGTGGAGTTCAGTGCCTTCGTGTTCCTGCCTTTGGAAGGTGATATGTGTTCCACCCTTTGTTGATCAGCCTAGGACAGAGACTGGGACTCTGACGAGTGAGGAAGGAAGTGGAAATGGAGATAAGAGCGTGAGTAAGTCCAAATATGGGATGATCTATACATTGATAAATTTAGAAAATTAATATTTAATTTTAAGAAATTGAGGAGTTAATCTGTCGGCCTTCAGAACCCCAAGGAATGCAACTTTTCTGCACTCCCATCTTCTGGGGTTGCTTCCTTTGGACCCCATCATGCTGGGCAGCCATAGAAATGAGTGCTCAGAAGGCTGGCTGGAGCCCACCCCTAGACACAGGTGCCTTGCACCAGGACTGCCTCTTCTCCTATGCCGTCACCCTAGAGGGTGAAGATGGTTTTCTGGCAGGCTTTGGGAAGTCCTCTTGGAGCTTCATCTTTGCTTCATACTCACACTTTCTACAGTGATTAGCAGAGAGGTTATAAAGTATCCTCCTGCGAAGGGAGCTCCTGCAGGCCTGCTTTAACAGAGCTGGTATGAATGTTCTTTTCCGACCGAAGGGTTGAGGAATTGCGTTTGTGACATGCGTAACCGGGTTAGGAGGCAGAGATGCCCGTGAGGATGTCTCCTGTAGAAGGGCTGAGGTGACACATGCCCTGCTGGAGCGATGGCTGGAAGGATGGCTCTGTCTGGGTTTTGGCATGAGATCCTGCTTCTTTGATAAGATCCTGCATCGTCTGTGCAGAGCAGATGTATGTTTCTCTGTGGGCTCAGGTGAGGGGGATATGATGTCACCAGCATGATCTCACAGCATTTCCATCAGGGTCTGTAGCAGCAGGAGCCGGACTTCTTTGGTGGTTCAGCCCCTCCTGTTCTGGCCTGGCCTGGGTGTGATTAATGACTCTCCTAATCACGGGGAGAGATTGCATCAGGGCCATCAGCTTCATAAATCCTCCACTGGGGACTGTTTGGATATGCTTTCCATATTCCCAGGAGGTTCAGGGCCAAAAGTCTTTGCTTTCTTCCCGGAGGCCCATTACCATAATTTTCTTTTAAATCCTTTATCAGGGTGGGTCTCTTCAATGTCAGCCTGTGGCTGCAGCCAGCCAGCCCTCTCTTGGAGGCTATAACCACTAACAGATGCTTTCCCCAGAGCTTTGAGCCACAGCAGATGCTTGAAGATTGATTCAGTAGGATAATAAAAGTGACTGTGCATTTGTGTAGCACCTTACAGTCTCAGAGGGCTTTCATATTTATGTTGCATTTTAGCCACTGACCCTTTTGTATTTATTCTTTGGCTGGAATGGATGCGTGGCCTTTCTGTGACTCATGGATACTGTGTTAGAATAATTTTTCTAGAGAGCTGTGTCTTCTAGAGCTGGGTCTTGTTGAGTTGTGTTTTCTCCAGTGCATTCTAGGTCTTGTGGAAGATCCTGATTTTTCTCACATAACAGAAATACAGCCTGGAAGCTTTGAGTAACTGTATTTCATTATCATTCATATTTAAAATGTCTTTGAGATAACCACAGAATAGGCAAGCCCCTTCGCAGTAAGCACATGTGGAAATACTTACGTGCCAGTGTGGAAGGAGAGGAAAGACATGCTCAAAGCTGTCTTAACTGTCCTCTGCGACTGTCAAATCTCATAGAGCTGGCCATCCTCAAGCAGGAGGCCATTGGAGGGGAAGAGAAGACAGATCACGTGGGAGATTGTTCTGGGTCTGGGGAAGTTGTGGCTACGCATAATGTCACAGGCATGCTGAGACATACCTCCCCACAGACTACGAGTTCTTTTAGGTGTCTCCAGGAGGCTGCTCCCCAAAGACTCACGTTCTCCATTAGGCCTGGATTTGGGAGAGCACAGCATGGTCTGCCCACCTGTCTCTGGTGCCCCTTCAGCCTTTCAAGGAATTCAGTCTCCTTAGGCTGTGATGTCAGAGCCTCGGGGAGGAGATAGTTGGGAGCAGAGACATCCAGGCAGCACCATAGTGGTCAGGAAGGTGCACGATTTCCTCAGGAGATCCTGCATTTGCTGCCTGTCACCCACATCCTTCCCAGTCCCGGACCTGGAGATCTGAATCTGGGAAGTAATGATAGGACCAGGAAGTGGATGGACTCAGCCCCAGGCCAGACCCCCACGGCTCTGTTGGCCAGAGGAGACGGCACCGTGGGACCTTAGGTCAGCCTCTCCCTTGTCCCTGCTCGTTGCTCAAGAAGGAATTGAGCAAACGGCAGGTGTGCAGGCCAGCAGTACCGCTCAAATTAGCTGTGTTGCTAAGGAAACAAGTCAACTGGTTGAAGGAAGGAGCATTGGGTAAAGGAGATAAATCAATAAGCGAACCTATTTTTATCATTTCCCTAATGATTGTCTTGGAAGCTGCTAGACAAGGAAGGAAAAAGGGGAGTTGGAGCGACGCGAGTCCTCATTAATGGGCTCGGAGGGAGGGAAGAGTGGGGTGGTGTTTGGGGAGACTGCCGGGAAAGTTTATGAAGTGAGGTCCCCGGAGCAGACGGAGACTGGAGAGGAGCCCCGGCAGGTTTCAAAGCCCTGTTCCCAGTCGATCCCCTGTTTGCTCTGGTCCACCCCTTTGTTCTCTGGTTTTTATCCTCTCAGAAATCTTGTTCTGATTTCTGGGACTGGAACCTTCCTATGTACCCTCACCTTGGGGTGGGGTTTTTATTGTTTTTTGTTTCCAGACTATCTACAGCTTTAATTGATTTTATGATTATAAATTAATACATGCTCATTATAATGCTCAGACAATAGATAAAGGAGTAAAGAAAGTGAAAATGACCCTGCTTCCAGAAAAACTCATTATCCTTCTAGCAAGACAGAATTTCCTCCTTTCCCTTTCTAACATTAAAGGATCTTCCATGCATGCTGGTTTCTTTTCTTTCCTTGTTCTTTTTTAACAGATAATGTGTGCCCACAGTGTATAGAACAAAAAGTTCAGATGGGAGTGCAGCGTAGAGAGAAAATGGGCCATCTTTTATAAGGAAGGATCACTCAGACCACATTTCTCTATGCTGTTCACTTATAATTGATTATTAATTTGTTCATCCAGTAAGTTACTGGATCCTCATTATGTACAAATCCAGTGCTGGACATAAGGGGCACAGAGGTGAGCGAGGCAGACGAAGCCTCTGTCCTCAGGCTCCCAGGCCTCATTGTTTCAGTAGCTCTGTCAGTTCTGGATCTCAGAACACAAACAGTCTGGACTCTGGGGATGGACACACTGATGCAAAATATGATTCACATCGGGGCCAGGTTATTCTGGGAGTCGCTGAATTCCTGGGCAGAAAGAGTCCCGTGCAGGGTTTCACCACGCCTCTGACAGACTGCAGCGAAGGCTCCAGGAGATGATCCTCCTAGGGCCCATGACAGCTTGGAGGTTCGTTCGAGCTTCCCGAGGCACATCTTTGTGTCACCTGAGAGGTGTGCTAGCTTGAGTCATGGGCCATTATTTGTGGCCCACGTTTTTCTCCCCTTTGGAAGTGCAGCAGGCCCTCTGCTGTTGGCCTGGAGGTTCGCTGGCAGGAAGTCAGCCTGCGGCCGAAGGAGTGAGCCTGGGTCCACCTGGGCCCCGTGAGTGCCTCCTCTGTGGAGCTCCTCCTCTTCACTCATTCCTCGCTTTACAGCCCCTGGTGTGGACCAGGGCCGCCGCTAAGTGCTGCCAGCAGAGAGAGAAACGAAACACGTCCTTTATAGGGATAGTTTATCGGGGGAGATAGAAGAAAATAGTAACAAATGAAAATAACAGAAATACTGGAAAATGCAGTGCAAAGAGGAAAAGGCACAAAGAAAAATCTCACAAAGTGACATTTTGGCTTGGACTTGACATATCAGCAGAAAGGGGGAGAAAAGCTGTTTCAAGTGACAGCGAAATCACCAAGACGTCGATACCTGTCCTCTGCGCATCCTTCAGCATGGGAAGTAGAAAAGAGATCGAAGAAGAGGCCTGTAAGGAAGGTGGCCAGGGCCCGGGCAGCGCAGGAGCTTTGCTTTGCTCACCTCCTCTAGGCCTTCCTGGTACCAGTCTTCTTTTCCTGAAACTCTCAGACACATGGGATCTTCGCAGTGTCACCTTGGCTTTACTCGCTGTTCCGGTATGAGCTCGTCCAGATGTGCTAAAGGGACATCTTTACCAAGGATATATGCATTTGAGCAGTTTTCAAAACGGTAAGATAAAAGAGCGAAGCTTTGAATGAATCCTTAAACATTAGACAGTAGGCAGAGAATTTGGCTGGAGGAGGAATAGGAAATAAGGTATTTTCAGAACCTATGAATTGCCAAACTCTCACTTTATAATTCTGTTCTCAGAGCTTGGGCAGCACAGGCTTTAAGACCTTATGACTTTTTAAGCAAGCAGATACCTGGCCAGTTAGAAAATTTGACTTAGAAGTTCCTGCATCTAAGAGCCCTTTTCTGTCCTGAGTACCCTGCAGACATAGTAGCAGTGACTTTCCAAGGCTAGCCTGGGGTCTCCGACAGGCTTATACATCTAAATTTGGACTTTTTGGACTAGTGGAACATAAAGGTCCTGGAGGCAAGTTAGCCTGAGCTGATCTGGTTAAAAAGATGGTGTTGTGGGACAGGAAGCTGAGAGTGGGGACAGCAGAGGCCACAACAGTCTAATCAAGGGTTGCTGTGGAGAATGGTCTCAGAGGTACACAGCTTCTAGGACCTGTCTTGCTGGCTCATCTTCTTTTAGATCCGTGATTATTACTTTTGTGCAAAGAAGACTCAATCCCAAAAAGTAATCAAAGGCTCAAGCAGACTCTTGAGAGCTAGTGACGTCTATAGCCTGGATGAGAAGTTGTTTGTTCCAAGTTCCACTTCCCAGGCCAGGCCCCAGGCTCCTTGGATGTTCTGAGCAGGTTTCTAAGCTCGTAGCTTGACACTTTTAGCCTGGAGAGTGGCCAGACAAACCCACACCTTTGTAAATAGTTGTGTTAAGAGAAAAGATGGGGTGTGACATAGAAGAGGCACTACTCCAGCCAGAACTAGCAGTCTTCTTCCTGCCCATCTGGAGGACTGGCAGGGGGACTTGCCCTGTTTTAGGGTTTCCCAAGTATGTTCCTGAGAACAGCATTCCCAAGAGAGATGCTCGGGGTGGTGGCGGGGGGAGTGTAAGGCAAAACCAAGTGGATATTCTTCCTGTTCCCAGCCCCTTTTGTGTATGTGTGTATGTATGGGGTGGGAGAGGGAGTGAATGCTGTACAGGGTAGTATCAAAAGCTGCAAGAGGTCTTGCTGGGAAGAAACCTACTTTACTTTATTTAATCCAGGCTTATCCTCATTTGTTTGATTGTAAATTCCTATAGCACTAGTATTTCCTGGCCTACATTGTGGGAGCTATGCCCTAAATACCTTGATTTCTGTTGTCATTCCTCACTGACTTACAGGCATATTAGCAGTTCTTTTTCTGAATCCATCTCCTAGCCTGTTTGAGGGAGAGGATGGATTCCTGGCCCACTACTTCTGCCATGCTTTCATCTTGATCGTATCAGATGGGTCTGGGGATTCTGAGTGTCTCCTTCAGCCCCAGGATAGCCTGGGCTGGTCAGGGGCCGTGTGTCCTAGCCTTGCTCCTTGCCTTGGGATGGTACCTTTGTCACTCTATTTGTTAGAGTTCCGCATCAGAACTGGTCGTGGGAAGGAGAATTCTCCCGCTGTGCTCAGTGGGCTCTGGTGTCCTCCACTGGGTATGCTGGAGGGTGGCCCGAGAAGGTAGATATGTGAGCTTGATGTGCACCTGCGATACGTGTAGCTCTTAGAGGCTGAGATTGGTATCCCAGGACTGAAGGAGAAGGACTGACCAGGGGTGCCAGTGAGGTTTCAGATGATGAGGCCCCTCTCTGGCTGGGAGGGCTCAAGCTAGCACAGCAGGATGTGGAGGCTCCAAGGTCCTCTGGGGCCCACCCAGTGTCACCTAGATTTGGTGACTAGTGACAGGGAAGCGGAGGCCGGCAGAGCTGTCTCTGGGACAGAGGTGCTCGTGTTGCTGGAAGTGTGTGGGAAGGGAGGGTGGCCAGCCGCCGGGGAATGCGCGTGACTCCGGGATGCGTGGTGATGGGGGAGGAGATGGCACACCGCCGAATGGGAAATGAGAGGACTGGAGGTCACCCCCCCCCCCACCCCTGCAATCTGCCGTGCTAGCACCAGGCCCCGAGCAACCGGAGAGCCACCCGCATGTCGACGCACAGTCCCTGCCTGCAGGATGCCTTGTGACCCGCTTCTGCGCAGAGATACCTGAACACTCACTCACTCAGCCTCGTCCTGGACAGAGACATCACCATGAGGACGCGATCAGAGGCATCGGGGGCGTATTTGTGGTTTGCTCTTTCTCTGTACTAGAAGGGAGGGCTTCGGGCCCTCTACCCACACAGCCTGGCCCTAGGGAAGGCAGGAGAATGGCCCTTGTCCTTCTCTCCCCTTCACCAGATCTATTATTTTCTCCTGTCTAGATTCTGGAATCTGCAAGACCAATGAAAACAGCTGGCTTTGGCTTGTCATAACAATGGTTACAGAATGAAATCCGAGCAGGCAGGATGACGGGGCTCTGGGAGAGCGGTGATTCCCTTTCTTTTCTAACAGTCCTTCCTCTGCTTGAGCTGGCAGCGAAACCGCCGCTGGATTCGGGAGGCTGCATTCGAGCCGCCGTAGTCCTGTTTTTCAGAAAGACCCAGGGAGGCCCTCATCTACCTTCTGCAAAATATAACAGAAAAAAACCTGCATTCATTTATTTGATGCATAGTTTGGTTCCTAAAGGCCTGGATTTTGCCATCCCAGGATGTTACATCTTTCTGATTCCTATAGACGTGAAGACTTAGGAGAAAAATAAGGTGGGGCAAAGCAAGCTTCCACTGGCCCCATGTGCTTCTGAGTTGGATATTAAAGTAGAAGGGGCTTCAGTTGTAAAGAATGGTATATTTTAAGGGTTCTTCTCTCATTTAGTTGAGCAGAGGTTTTAGAGGAAAAGTTTCTAGATGTAAACCCCACAATACAGGCACGGCAGGGTCTTTGCTAAAGCACCATTTCACAGTCTAGGAGCTTAAGGAGTTAGAAGAGCAGGGTACCCGCGACAGTATTAATCACATTTCTTCCTCCCTTCTTCACTTGTCCACTTGCAGGTCTTGTTAGCCCTGGGCATCTTTACATTTACTCAGTATCTGGAGTCCCTGTTGGATGCCTGACACTGGCTCCTTCTGTCTTTTTTTTTTTTTTTTCCAGTTTTTTTGAGACAGGGGTCTCGCTTTGTAATTCAGGTTGACCCTGAGCTTATTATGTAGCCCAAGCAAACCTGGAACTCAGCAATCCTCCTGCCTCTGCCTCCCGAATGGTGGAATTACAGGCGTGAGCCACCACGCCCAGCATTGTGGAATGTGGTACAGATTGCTGGTGGGAGTCACCACGCCCAGTACTGTTGTATGTGGTCACGGGGGATCAAACCAGGGACCTTGTGCTTGCTAGGCAGGCGCTGGAACCATGAGCTAAATCTCCGGCCCTCCTGTCTTTTGAAGAAGATGCCTCCTCACAGGCCTGTTGTGTGTGGTTATGTTTCACATGCTAAAGACCGTACAGCATCCCACCTGCTTGCTTGCTAGTATAAAATCATGCAAATCATAAACGGAGTGAGACTTGGTAGATTGTCTGTTTATACGCACAGCCATCTGGGAGGCTGGGTCCGCCTCTCTCAGGTGAATCTGTTCCTTGACTCCTCCTTTCCCACGCCGTTTGAGTACATGATCTTGGCCACCATCATTGCCAACTGCATCGTCTTGGCCTTGGAGCAGCATCTTCCCGAGGACGACAAGACCCCGATGTCCCGAAGACTGGTATGTGCCACTCTCCCTTCCACGCTATCCCCTTCTTGTTCCTCTCTGTCTCCTTGTACTTGGCTGCATGGCCGTTTCTTCCCCTTTACTCCCTTCCCTCTCTGCGAGGACCATATTCTTTACCAAGGTTACAGTGACAGCAAACCCCACTGGGACTCACGAGGAGAAGAGGGCCCTGTAGACACGGGTGCACGTACCACACAGTAGCCAGGCAAGACAAAAGGGCAGGCACAAGGCCATTTGCTTTATTCTTCTTCCCCAAGGGATTTCCCAGTGGAGAGAACAGAAAGGACAGAGCAGAGAGGAGCAAGGAAACCCAGAGCTTTTTGTGTTTTGGTTACAGACTTGCTAAATGCTGACATCCGTGTTCTCACTGGGGACATGATTCGCATGTCTAATGTATTCTCCCTGAAGAGAGCAAACAAATCGTTAGAATCCCAGTGTGTGGGTGAGGGGTTCTAGCTGATCACCTGGCCACAAGTGCTCTGAATTTCTGACTGATGTGAAGACCAGCAATGAAGAGGAAGCTCCTTCAGGGCAAAGTCATCAGGGAGCCGTAGTGGGAAGAACTGTAGCCTTAGCTGAACCCACACGTATCTGTGTCTACAGTTGGCCTCCTTGCCCTGTGTGCTCCGTGAATCACAGCCTGTAGCCCCAGGCCTCCCTTTGTCCCTCATTATCTTCATTTACTAGCTGTAAATGGTGCTGGCCCAGCACAAGCATGCAACTCAGGGTGTGTCTTTCTTGTGTCTGCTAAGGAATAGTTCTCTTACTGGTGCTTCTACTCCTTATCCGAACAGGAGAAGACAGAACCATATTTCATTGGAATCTTCTGCTTCGAAGCTGGCATCAAAATCGTGGCCCTAGGGTTCATCTTCCATAAGGGCTCATACCTCCGCAATGGCTGGAATGTCATGGACTTCATCGTGGTCCTCAGTGGGTGAGTTCCTTGTGCTCTCTCTCTTTGTGTATGTGTAGGAGCCTGTAGTGGCTGGTGTGGGCGCCCAAGGAGATACAGCGCACTGTAGTGTGTACATAGACGAAATGTTCACGGAAGACTCCATCTCGTGCTATACTATAGAGGACCCACCTCAAGAGGAGGTGGAATGCCCTGTAGGGGTGTTTGTGGCACTAGGATACAGCTGTGGAACTGATGGGCATGTCTGGCTTCCCATTCTGTACTTGGCTGGATTGCTAAGCTCCCATTTGCCTGGAGAGGGAGCTTTTCACTTTAGGAAGCAGCTGTTCTAGGCTGAGCATCACTCCCAAGGGGTCAGTCGAAAGATACAGGTGAGTACAGTTTGTGTTGGGGTCTGGAGAAGACCCTGACCCTATTTTCTGAACTGATAATTTAGACTCATGTTCTAACGAACAGAATTTTTGGATGATTTGCAGATTTATTAATAGTATAAAAGTGAATCACATTAAAATGTTTGATAAGTCATTCCTTGGAAATTTATATAATAATACTACGAAGGGTCTGACCTGGTGTCAAAGGGGCATATGTAGTCACGGGACATTTATTAAATATTTAATAAGGCTTTCTTCTGAATATGATAGTAGTGAAGGACAGTAGGCTGACCCAGCACTTCCACAGCAGATGCGAAGAGCCTTGGTGATGGTGGCGCTGGGCTCGCCACACTGGATTTCCGGGGCTGGGCGGGTCTTTGTGTGAAGTGACTCTTGGTGCCTACAGGGGAGGGAGCAGTAGTGTGTGGACATGGTGGTTAGGGGTATGGTCCGAAGTTCCGTCTGCCTGGTCAGTGTGCCAAGCTGAGAGAGGGGAAATACGCCACCTTCTGACTGATCAAAGGAAAGAGGGGCAAAGCGGGCATTTTTTCCAAAGAACAATGGAGTGAGAGAGAAGTAGCGAAGTTTGTGAAGGTTAAAGGCTTGGGAACCATTGCATTTGTTCCTTGTCTTGTGGCAAAGACGCGACAGTTATATTTAACCTTCAGACTAACTGTGACTGAGTGAGAGAAAAGATGGAAGGTATAAGGGACTGGAATACAGCTTGTAAGCAGCCAACCCCTTGGAATAGGGAATGGATACGTAGATAGTGATGACGATTCCTGTTTCAACTCATCTGTTGCCTTATAATAAGGTTTTCCTGGAGGTTAGTTTTCTAAAAAAATTCTTCTACTAGATTTTAAGTATGATTTAGTATTTGAAGGTACATTTTATACATATTATTGTGCAAGTATGTTGCCATAGGAAATGAAGCATGCCTGGGTGATGTTTTAAATGTCTCTAATAAATAATATGTACTGTATAAGAAAAGACCTAAATGAGAATCTGAGTTCCTTAGAAATGCTATGATTCTGTCTGGGGGAAAAGTCTTGTAGTGTATGGTATTATTTGTTAACATTGGTCCCGTTCAAACTGTATGTGTCGGAGATCATTTGCAATTTCTTGTCCAGTCCATTTATTTTTACTTTAAACAATGATGTGTTCATTAAAGGAAATATAAAAATACATAAAAATCAAAAGAAAGGGCCGGAGGGTTAGCTCAGTGGTTCCAGCGCCTGCTTCGCAAGCGCAAGGTCCTGAGTTCAATCCCCGGTAACCCCACATACAATGCTGGGCATGGAGACTCACGCCCACCAGCAATCAATACCACATACCACAGTGCCGGGCATGGTGGCTCACGCCTGTCATCCCAGCACTCGGGAGGCAGAAACAGGAGGATTGCTGAGTTCAAGGCTTGCCTGGGCTACATAGTGAGCTCAGACCCAGCTTGAACTACACAGCAAGACCCTGCCTCAAAAAAAAAAAAAAATCAAAAGAAAGAAAAAGACCAGTTCACTGATTAAGAAAAATGCTTGATTGTTTTGTGATATTTCTTCCTAGCCCTTTGATGCTAAACTAGTTTTCTTAAAATGTCTGTAATTTTGTTGCCTTTCTCAATATAGTATGTGCCTATCACATGTTATTTATTCCATACTCTGGTAAAAATTCTATAATGACTGATCAGCAGTTTGTTAAGGAGATGTACACAGCTTGCTGCTTAGTTTTGTGATTATTTGGCACTTAGATTGCTTTCTGTCTTTTGCAGTGATAAATAACTATTAAAGATGTTCCAGCATACATCTTTTAGATGTCACATTTTAGCTGATATCTTGACAGGTTGAAGCCAGTCAAGCCCTCTGTATCCATGGATTCTAGGGGTTTAACCAAGCGTGGATAGAAAATATTTGGGGAAAAATTGGGTCTGTACTGAACATGCACAGACTTTTTCTTTGTCATTATCCATAAAGAGTATAGTACAACAGGTAGATACTTGTACACTATATTGTAGTAAGTGTTCCAAGTAATCTAGGGATGATTTAAAGTATGTGGAAGGGAGGATATACACAGGTTGTGAGCAAATACTATGCCATTTTATATAAAGCAATACACGGCCTTTGTTGTGCACAAGGGTCTTGGCACAGCTCTCCTTAGAAACTATGGGACAGTTGTATCTTGTAGAGGAAGCTGGTTGTTCTCCTGTGGGATCTTGGAACTGTAGTGGGGGAGGGGAAGTAGAGGAACAGGGCCATTTAACCACACAAGAGAGGATCATGGGAATTGTAATGTGTTGCTAATGCTGTCAAAGGAGCAGGTTTGAGGGGATCAGCAGACGGCACTTGCTGGCACTGCCAAGAGTTGGTTCTCCGTTCCTTGCCTGCAAGGAGCAGAGGTTTCTAGACTGGGTGCTCAGTGGGGCCTGGTCATTGTTTCTATCTGTGATATCTGCCCGGTCTGTCATCTCCCTTTCTTAGAGCTCTTCAGACTTTGCTGTTTCCATGGATAGCCTTGCGGGCCCATGTTTTCCATCTCAACAACAGGACTTTGTCTTGTCCCCTGTGGAATGACTGCTTAGCCTTCTCCCAGGTACCTTTGCATCACTTCCCCTCAACTCACATGGGAGCGGGAGCAGGTGCAGGTACGGAGCAGATCCTCAGCTGGCTGCTGAGGGCTGAGGCTTGTGGCCCCAACCACTGGAGTGAAAAGGCATGTTTGGTCTTATATTCGGTCTTAGAGTCATTGGGATATGTTACGATATCAGCCCTAGGGAAGCAAGCAGAACAGACTCCAGAGATGAGTCATCTAGTGTTCAGAGAGGTGTTAAGTCATTTGCCCGAGAGCCCCTGCTTCTTGGTGGGCAGTCCTGGGGATCAAATTGTATCCTTCGATCCAGGGTTGAAATCGACTCATACTCCAGAGAGCCCTCTCTCCAGGCTGCACAGTGCTCACTTTCTACCGTCCTGCCACCTGCACCCACAGTAGTCCCTGCTGACGACTCTTCCTTCCCACCTCATCTCCAGGTGTCACCTCAGATTTTACTCCATACACAGGAGGAATGACGGGTGCTGGAGCGTGACACGGTGCCTCTAGGCTGGGCTGCTCAACATCTCAGCTCTCTGAGTTAGTGTAGTGGCGGGTAAGGCTGGGGTGGGATGTAAGAGAGTGGAGGAGGGGGGTGCTGCGGTGTCAGGCCGCTGGCTCAGCAGAGACCTTTTGTCTCTGCTCTTTGCTGAGAGATAATGAAGAGGGAGCCTGGGTCAACACATGCTGCCTGCCACCTTTGACCTCACATTTAGTAGTCTTAGTTTCTGCAGGTTGAAGGTGTTCAGAGTTGGGAAAATATATTTATGTGTATTATTTCATCTAATCTTCATAATCCTATAGAAAGGATTGTCTTAGTACATTTTCTGTTGCTATAACAGAAAACTTGGGGTTGGGTAACTTGTAAAGAACAGGGGTTATTTTTTCCTCTTCTGAAGACTGAGAAGTCCAAAGGCGTGATGCTGGGATCTGGTACATCACAACATGATGAAGGACTTCATAAAGTGAGGAAATAAACACACAGAGGGCAGAAATTGGTCAAATGCGTCCATTTAGCAGGAGCCTATGACCTACCATAACTCTATCATAACCCACTCTGGTGATGATGGCTTTAATCTGTTTATTAGATGGCACCCTCATGGTTCAGTGACCGCTCGGAAGGTCCCATCTCTGAATACTGCTACAATGACAATTAGATTTCAACATGAACTTTTTTATTAGTATATGTTTATTATATATAATAATTATATTCATCTTGGGAAATTGATGCATATACACATTCACTATAAGTTTGGGAGGGACATTCAAACCATAGAAAGGATGTTATTATAATTACTTTACAGAGAGAGCAAATGGGGTTCATCAAGTGTATACAACTTGCAGGCCAGAGATGTAGCTCAGTGATTCTGGCACCTGCCTCGCAAGTGCAAGGTCCTGAGTTTGATCCTGGTAACCACATACAACAGTGCACCAGCAATCAGTACCACATACCACAAATGCTGGGTGTGTTGGCTCACACCTATAATCCCAGCACTTGGGAGGCAGAGACAGGATTGCTGAGTTTGAGGCTTGCCTGGGTTGCATAGTGAGCTCAGTGCCAGCCTGAACTACAAAGCAAGACCCTGTCTTTAAAAAAAAAGAGTGCAATTTGCTAGGAGTCCCTTGATCCAAGCCACCCCCCCCATTTTCTTCTTTTTTCTTTTCTTGCGGTACTGAGGATTGAACTCAGGCCCTTGTACTTCCAAAGTAGGTGCGGTAGCACTTGAGCTACATCCCTGGCCCTCCTTGATCCAAGACTTGAGCCCACATCTCTGACTCCAAGTTCCTGACCTCCATCAGTCTTGCACTGTGAGTCTGCTCACAACCCCAAGTGCTGTGTAGTCCTAAAGCTCTGTGATTTCACATTCCTATGATTTCTGAGAAGCAGGTGTATATGGCAGGGATGCAGAAAAGGGCATATCAGGCAGATAATTCCAGCTCAAAACTGAGATGTGCCTGCGATTTGAAGAGGATAAGAGCCCTTGGGTCCTTCCTAAGACTTCTCTCTGTGGGCCTAGAATAAATCATCCTGCTCTGTGGCAAAGAAGACATATTACGTAGCTCTCAGCATAGTGTGACGTGATGCATGAAAACTAGACTAGAAGATACAGCTCATTTCTTTATTAATTGGCTCATTTATTTACTCATTTATCCATCCATTTATTTATTCAGCAAAACTAGAATCATTAAATGCAGAAGAAAATGCTGGGACTGAGAAAAATACAAGTCAATGCATTGTCATTATGTGATAGATACTAGAACTTGTCTTTTCTTAGCAAACTTTTATCGTATAGAACTTCAGATCTCTCCTGTATTGGTAAAAATTCAGGAGATGCAGTTATGAAACACTTCTAGGCAACTTGGAGTATTCTAGGTTATTTGAAATCACTATTATATGGTAATCTTAATAATATACTATGGAACCTAAAATATGTGGCTGCTATTGGAGGAGGATAAGGAGAGGTCAGTGGCACTTCTAAGCCTTGCAGGACCCCTTTTTATCCCTGTAGGGCCAGTGTCTGGCATGTAGTGAGTACTCAGTAGATGCTAATTGGGTTGAGTCACTCACTGTATTCTGAGATCCTCTTGTCAACCTTTCTGCTGAGGGAAGCCCTGGTTGGGCGGCAGAGGGCTTGTCTGTTCTACACCTTCCCTTTGGTCCTGGAGTCTGTATTTATAGCTGCATCTGCCTGGCTCGCTCACATTCTAATCACTGTGTTTAAGGAAATGAAAGCTGGGATCTCGCTCCTTAGGCTGGTGGGAGATACTGGGTCATTAGTCCTCAAGGGCTGTTTATGAGGTTGTCAGTGTTACCTCTCAGACATTGCTTCCCGGATGTTGGGATGATGGGGCTGAGGTGAAGGCTGAAATCTAAGCAGTTATCCTTTGAGAAATCGCTATGGGAAGGGGCAGAGAGAGAAGAAAGCAGCACTCAGTAACATGTCACCTGCTCTGGTCATGTAACCGATGTTGCCATGTGTTGAAGCTTCTGACAAGGACTACTTTTTTTTTTTTTTTTTGAGACAAGGTTTTGCTTTGTAGTTAAGGCTGGCCCTGAGCTCACTATGTAGCCCAGGCAAGCCTTGAACTCAGCAATCCTCCTCCCTCTGCCTCCTGAGTGCTGGGATGACAGGTGTGAGACACCATACCAAACCCTGTGGTATGTGGTACTGATTGCTGGTGGGTGTGAGTCACCACACTCCGTATTGCTGTATGTGGTTATCAGGGATTGAACTAGGGACCTTGCATTTACTAGGCAGGCATGGGAACCACTGAGCTAAATCTCCAGCCCAGGACTACATTTTATAAATAGTATACCTAACCCTAACATGGTACTACCAGGTGAAATTTTTAAGGCTTGATTGTAACCCATGTTAGAGGTAAGGAAGCTAAGGAGTTTCCCCTTATCCACAGTTTTGTCTTCAGTAATTTTAATTACCTGTGGTCAACTGTGGTTGTATGTGGTTACCGTGGATTGAACTAGGGACCTTGGTCTGAAAATATTAAGTGGAAAATTTCAGAAATAAACAATTTGTAAATTTTTTTTTTTTTTCTGAGACAGGGTCTCACTTTGTAGGTCAGGCTGGCCCTGAGCTCACTGTGTAGCCCTGGCAAGATTTGAACTCAGCAATCCTCCTGCCTCTGCCTCCTGAGTGCTGGTATTATAGGTGTGAGCCAGCACACCCAGCACTGTGGTATGTGGTTACTGGAGATTGAATTTGGGACCTTGCGTTTGCCAGGCAGATGCCGGAACCACTGAGCTAAATCCCTGGCCCGATAATTTCTAAATTGCATGCTGTTCTGGGTAGTGTGAGGAGACCTCAAGCCATCCTGCTTCATCTCTCCTCATTTCTTTGTCCTGTGTATCCACACTGTGCACACTGTCCGTAAATAAATGCCTGGTGTCCTCTCTGTGATCAGGTCCACCTCTGTGGTATCGTAGTGCTTGTGCCCAGGTAACTTTTATTTTACTTAATTGTGGGAATAGTGATATTGGCAGTTTTACTGGAGTATATTATTATAATTATTGTATTTGATTATTATTTTTAATTTCTTACTGTGTCAAATTCACAAGTTAAATTTTATCATAGGTGTGTGTGCACGGGAACAAAACAATATATACAAGGGTTCGGCATTCCGTGGTTTTATTTTTTTTTGCAGTACCAGGGGTCAAACTCGGGACCCTGTGCGTCCAAAGTTGGCACGGTACCACTAGAGCCAAATTCCCAGCCCTTGAGCATTCTGTGGCTTTAGGCATCCACCTGGGGCCCTGGAACAGGGGCTGCAGATGGTGGGGTGGGGGTGGGGGCTTGTGTGTGAAACAGGCAAGAGCCTGAAGGCGGTTTGGCTGCTTTCAGCGTCTGGACTCCCGGCCTGAGTCTCGCGGCTGCCCAGCCTAGGGACGCTGGCTGTTCCTGTGCTGCTGGAGACGCATGGTTTCTCCTTATTTCCCTTGTGCATCCTTAGGCTCTCGCACAATATTGAGAAGTGAGCTCTCTCTTTCCATGCAGGAAATATTTTTTCAGTTGTATGCTGAAGTGTTGGTGGCGATACGTATCTACTCTTGACTGCGGAGCTTCTTGTGGTTGGTGATGTCATCCGTTTTCCCATGGAAAAATGACAATCAGCTCATAGCGTGCTCTGCCTCAGTCCTGCCAGCGCTGTGCTAGGCAGTGACCTGTTTTGGTTATTCCTTAACTGCAGATCCAGTGACAGCCCTGAGGAATGTCTGAAACTTTCCATGACCAGGCTGTCACCCCTGACAGGGCCATTACCGGAGATTTGGCAGGTACACTCTGTTGCCAGGCACAGCAGTGATGGCATGTGCCATGGATGCTTAGGGAAAGGGCATCTACCTGTCTTGGTGTGCTTCTCAGGAAAAGCTTCTTCTTTTTTTTTTTTTTTTTTTTTTGAGACATGGTCTTGCTTTGTAGTTCAGGCTGGCTCTCAGCTCACTATGGAGCCCAGGCAAGCCGCCGCAAACCCAGGAATCCTCCTGTCTCTGCCTCCCGAGTGCTGGGATTACAGGCGTGAGCCACCACGCCTGGCACTGTGGTATGTGGTATTGATTGTTGGTGGGCGTGAATCTCCACGTCCAGCATTGTATGTGGTTACCGGGGATCGAACTCAGGACCTTGCGCTTGCGAGGCAGGCGCCGGAACCACTGAGCTAACCCTCCAGCCCAGGAAAAACTTCTTGAAGGAGCCACTTGTGGAGCTATGTATTTTAAATGGAAAGTGAGGTTTGAACAGGGGTACTTGGCTGGAAAAGGAAGGAAAGAGCTTTGGTGGGAGAAGAAGGGCGGGGAGCGTGGAGACAGACAGGCTGCAGGCCATCTTTGGGAACTTGACAAGTAGAATAGCGCAAGGTATGCCTGGGAGATCATGGGGGTGGCGGGACAGCCTGGGTCTAGCTTGGTGTGTGCTTGAACCAGGCAACAGCAGGGCACCTCTCAGAGACTCAAGCGAGGAGGGAAAGGGAGGGAACAGAATCCTAGTTCTAACTGTTCTGGATGCTGTATATATGTTTTTGTTGTTTTTTACCCTGGGATCACCTCTAAGAAAAGGCACAGAAAAGAGAAGGGAGCGATCTCTGCGTCCCTAGCTGCAGTTTGAGAGAATCTGCATAGCCAAGCAGAGAGGGAAGACAAAAGAAAACAGGAATGAGAGGAAGAGAAAGCCAAGCCAGTGCTGCAGAGGAGTCCTGAGCTGCCAGTGTGCACCTCCCGCCTGTCGCCAGTGGCACATGCAGAGCGCTTCAGCCTGCAGCCTGTTGGTAGGAGGACGATATCTGGAGCTAAATATATATCAATAGGTATTTTTAGAGGGTTTTCTGTAAGGAGGCTGCCCTAACACGAGAATTTCCACAGCAGCTAAAGATCGAGGAAAGCACAATTTCCCTCTGGGAGCTCTGTCTCTCTGGTGCTGAGAATGTGGGGGAGGTGTTGCAAAGGCAATCCCGGGGAGGGGGCCGCCCGACTGAAAACCCTGGAGAAACAGCGCCATAGCCTGGGGTATTATACAGCGTCTCCACACCAGGCAGCCCAGCAGGATTTTACAGACCTATTTTTGACTCACCCTTCCTGTTCTGGGGGGGAGAAGCGGGAGGGCGGGGAGCAAGGGGAACCGGAGGAGTAGAGGGAGGAGGCAGGACGCTTGCCATTTTGGAAATAGGGAAACCGAGGCAGAAGAAAGGGATACTCTGGGTTTGGAGCCGTCCAGGCAGACTGAGGCAGGAGACCCAGCGTCTTGCCGCAGGTAGTGGGAGTCCTGGGCTTTGCTGCTTCTCCGAGGTTCCTCCCAGCAGAGCGGGTCGCTCTTCTGACAGATCTCCACCTCCTCCTTGACTCTGCCTTCATTTCTGGCTCCACAGGGGGAGCCCAAAGCCACTGGCTACATTTCCACATCTTTATTTTTCTTTAATTGGAACATTGTTTCAGTTCCAGTGGTGTTCCAGGGAGAGCTAGGAGGTAGATGACCGGAAAAGATAAGATGCAGAATTGTGTTTGTTTTTATTCTTTCTTCTTAGAATGGAGCATTTCAGTTCAGGGAAAGAGGTAGACAAAAGACAAAATATGAAGCTTAAAGGTTCTTTGTAGCTCTGTGTTGCTGACAAACAGGTCTTTCTGGGAGGCTTCCGATGAGAGTGTCAATTAGCAGTTAATAGGCAATTGAGCTGAATTGTTTCTTCGGTAGTAGTTCTTTTTCCCTCATAGATTAATTTGATCTCCCCTCCACACACATTTAGATGCACAGTGGTTCACAAAACAGATAGTTATTAAGCACCTACTGGATTTTAGCAATAGAACATTAGCGTCTGCTGGTCTCTCTTTTCCTGAAAGTCTATCTACAATCCCTGCTGGTAGGTCCGCAATCTAGAGAGAAGAGACTGGGGCTTGAATGGCCTTTGGCATCACAAAGAAAGAGGGGGTCAGAGGGACTGAAAGAAACTTCAAAATCTCTTTGTGGTTTTGTCACTGGGTTCAAGTAGATTCCCTCCCAGAGAGAAGGGAACCTCAACTTTCCCCTGTGGGGTAGGCTGTAGGTTCAGTGACTTCCATCATAGAACCAAAAATTTTCAAGATGTGTCAGTGAGAGCAATAACGAGGTTTATGAGGGAGAATTACATTCAGAGTAGAGTGCAGGCCATCGAGAGATGGCCTGGTGCTGGGGTTTTATGTGATCTTGGCGATGTCTCCAAGATGGGTGATGGAAGATGCGCGTTCCTGTCTGTCAGGCTGCCTGCCCACCTGGTGGCTAAGCTCAAGTACAAGCCATTTATGCAGGCTTGGGGTTCAGAGGTCTGCAGCCCACAGAATGGTGCTGCTTCCCGGAGGACCGAGGTCTTTTAGAAGAGAAGCAGTTTGCAGGTGAAAAGTACAGCATGGTTGTATAGCTTTACAGTATCCGTAAGACCCTTAGGAAATTTTTCTTTTTGGAATGAGTCTGCTGGAAGGGAAAAAGGAATTATAACTTTTGTGTTCCGAAGCTGCAGTTTCTTAAAAGTGGAATTTAAAAATTGTTACTTATCTTCCTTCTGTTGATCCTTGTCTCTTCTATGCTACCTGAGTTTGGTTTGGGTTTTTTTTCTTGCCTTACATTGACTCTGGGTGATTTCAGAAGAGGAATTATGACAAGGTGCTTTCCTAGACAGACCACTGGGGGAGGGACTGGAATTCCCATGTTAAGGCAGCTAATCAGATATATTCTTAGGAGTGTTTGTGGAAGAGGGAGGGAGAGGCCGTGAAAACTGAGGGCTGTTTGCAAAGCTGAGGTGGATGTAGTGTGTTCATGCTATACGCTTCCAAGATAGAATTGAGGTTTAAAGGAGTGTTTATAGGGGCCAGGTATTTTGCTCAAGTGTACCACGTTTATCTTGGAAGCAGAAGGATCTGAGTTTGATTCCCAGTACTGAAAAAAAAAAAAACTATATCTCCATTTTGTGGATGAACTGTATCTTCTTGCTTGGGTACAGATATGTGTATTATGCCTATGTTGTGAATATTGCCCAGGGTTAAATATACATGAGTCAGTGTAAAATGTGAGAATGCACTGAGGCTATTTAATATACATGTTGTAGAAGTACAGAAATATGTTCAATTCAAATTGGTTTTTTTCAAAGGAAAAGGTGAGGCAGGGCTGTACACATTTGAGAGGAGAAAGGTCTGTGGTCTAAAAAAAGGCTTGACAACAAGACTGAGCTTACTGAGGCTCAATTGCTGGGATTTAGATCTGGGAAAATAATAAATCTGCCCACATTTCCCTTATGTTTTTCTTAGAAGAGAAACGGAGACTCAAGGGGCTGTGTGGCTTGTCTGGGATCAGGTAGAGGGGACACAAACTGGAGCTTAGAACCCAGTTTGCACCGCTACAAGAGTGGCATTGACTATGAGAATCTGTTGCTTTGTGGTTGTTGTGTTCAGGCCATCTAGCCGGTGGTAGTGAGAAACGTGATTATTTCACTGGGACACACGCATACACATACACACCCACACCCCTGACATACAAACGCAGAGTTCTGGGCTCTGGTCCTGGCCCATGTTCACTGGCATTTTAATTCTGGTACCAGCAATTCATTTCTGTTACGAACAATCCAAACGCCCATGCTACGTGTACTGTATAACAAGCCTCCTCTGCAGGTGTTTTACAAAACAGTGAAGTAAAAACACCAAAATCAATAAACTGCAGTCTCTTCCCCCAGGACAGTGATATTTTGAAGATAATGTTAAAACACATATAAAGCACCAGTTTTGAGAGTATATAAAGATTGGAAGTATCCAAAGTGTTATGGTGTTGTAGACCTCTCTCAGAATAGCCTCTTATCTCTGTAATACTTGGTAACCAGAAAAATGATTTGTATTGAAACCTACTGCAAATTCTAAAACTATGACCAATTTTCAATTTTCCACTAGTTATCATTTTGTGTCAAGACAGACATTTATTCCAAGTTAAACAATGCATATATTTTACTTCCTCTTAGTAGTATAACTGATTTTATCAACATGGCTAAAATCTCACAGTTTAATTATTAAGAAAAACAACAAAGAAATTTGAAGAGTAAAGGGTGAAATGAAAGCCTTTATTTTAACTTTATTAGTCATAAAATATTACATTTTTAAGATGTCCACGTCTTGTCTTCCTTTTCCTTGTCTTGGTCTTCTGTCCTCTGTTTGTCTCCTCACTTCTCCTAAAGGACACTCAAGCCTAGAAAGGCCTGGGCTTCTGTCCCACCCCTGGATCTGGCAGGTGAACGCTGAAGAGACGCCGCCTCCTCCCTCAGGAGGTCCAGCCCGAGAGGCTCTGCACAGACCGGGCCGAGCTCTGACTTCCACTTCCTTGTCTTTCACTTGCTTCTTTCTCGGCTGCCACTCTTTCATCAGGAGCCTGGACCTGAGTGACAAGTTGGCTGGGAAAGGACTCGAGGCTATGACTTTTCTCCCAGACCTCCAGGGAGACAGAGTGACAGGTGTGGCTGCCTCACACTTTAGAGGGCATCTGCCATGCATTTGCAGTGACTTCTGTCACCACAGGAGGTGGCTGCATCTCACCTCCTCCCCCAGGGCCTACCTAGCTCTCCGAGGGACTCATTCCTGGGATCTTTTGGTTGACACTGGGGAGACTGAAACTTACACTGATCTGAATCTAACTGCTTTAGTTATCTTTGCTCTTGAGACTTAGTCAACGCTCTGGCCGAACAACGGATCTCTGACACTCAGTCTAGAGCTTTGGACTGTGCGTGAGGACTCCGGGGGGATGAGTCGGGAAAAGCTGGGAGGGAAAGAAGGATAGAGGCAGCCACTGTTATTGAGTACACCCTGTTTTCAACTAGTGTGTGGACTGCTGAGGATAGAAAAGTGGACAGAGATAGCATTCGTGTTGCTTTAGAGCTCAGTGCAGAGAAGACAGACACACACCGAAATTTCAATTTGATGGTGTATCAGCCGCTACAAAGAAATGCTAGGGTGCTAGGTGAACTTTTAATTGGAATCCTAACCTAATTGGAAGAGGATATACAAAAACCATGGATGACCGGGGACTACGACTGAGGTGTATTTAGCTAGGATGAGGAAAGAGAGGGAAGGTTAGGGATGAAAGAAGCTTTAGGCAGAGTGAAGGCAAGTGTGCAGGGCTGGAGGTGGGAGAGGTCCTGGCAGGTCTGGAAAATAAAAGGAAGGCTGGTGGGGCCCGTGGTGGCAGGAAACTAAGGGAGGCCGGGAAGGGAGGCTGGGCCGCACCCTTCAGGGCCTCCTTGGCATCTCTGTGGCACTCAGTGGGCGGCCACTGAGTGGTTCCAAACAGGGCAGTGCACAGATTGCAGGGGAGGGCAGCTGTTTGCTGGGAAGAAAGAACACCTTCCCTGAATGACTGTCTGCTCAGAATTTGGGGCTGAGAATTAGCATCGTCAACGCGTCCCTGTCTTCTCTCTTGCCTCCTCCTTCCCACACGGGCCCTCAACTGTAATTTTCCTTAACCCGTTGGAGCTGTACCAAAGCCCAGTCTGTAGACCTTATAATCTAGCCCATTGCATTCTAAAGATTTGTTAACCGACCCAGAGTGGAGGGAGACACAGTTCCTACCCTCTGAGAATACACTCTGAGCATCTCCTACTGATTCAAATAATGGGTAAGAATTGATGAGTGTGTGGGTTTCTACTTTCGATGTTCAGTAAAGAAATTATTTTAAAAACGCTTTGCTGAGAACATTGCTATATGATTATTATGATTTTTATTTTCCAAATAGAACAATAGTCAAAAGATCAAGCCACCCCACGTGGTTATTTATGGGATGGTTGTCTTTTCCCTGTTTCTTAAGTGCATGCCACATCATAATGCTGAATCTGGAATTAAGTTGGACTCTGCTAACCACTGTAAATGTGGTATTTGTGACCTAGGGTCTTGCTTTTGTGGGGAGCTCAAGGTGCTCTGTAATTTACCTCTCCCTGACTATTTGGAAAAGAAAATAGAGGCCTCCAACTTTATTTAGTATATGTTTTCTTTGTTTGTTTCTGTGACAGGGTCTCACTTTGTAGTTCAGGCTGGCCCTGAGCTCACTACATGGCCCAGCCAAGCCTCAAACTCACAGCAGTCCTCCTGCCTCTGCCTCCCGAGGAGTGCTGGGATTTCAGGTGTGAGCCACCACACCCAGCATTGTGGAATGTGGTGCTGGGGATCGAACTCTGGACCTTGCGCTTGAGAGGCAGATGCAGGAACTACTGAACTAAATCCCCGGCCCATTCCTTTAGTGTTATGTTGCTCTAGAAACAGGTCACCCAAAATGCATCCTTTTTATCAAGATTGTGGTGATAGGGGAGTTGAGGTTGTCTTATCCAGAATTTGAAGTTTAACTGGGTAGTAATTGCAAGTAAAGGAGGAGGAACTCCCTTTATTCACACTACTTGGCCTCAGCACTCCTCACCCTAGCTCTGACTGACCTAAACTCAAGCACCAAGCACCAAGAAGTTACTCAGAAATTCAAATTTGTAGAGTTGTAGACTTATGGAAAGTTAAATCAAGAATCACCACTCCGATGATTTTCAACCTATAGGCCGAACTCTTGAGATTCTTGGGATGATTGCAGTGAGTAAACTGATCTGCCATCCCGCACTAGCTGTTCCCAAGTAATGTTTTGCACAAATGTTTTGCAGTATAATTTTTTTCTGAAATTGTATGGGTGGTGTTGTGCTATATACATATAAACACATTTGAAAGCATTGTTGAGTAAATAGTGATTTCTTTTCTTTCATGAGTCAGCAAAGCATAATAGTTAATAATTTGAGCTTTGCAGACAAGCAAACCTGAATTTACAGCTTTGCTCTTCTGTTTACTAGTTCTGGTGAGGGACAAGTACCTCAGCTTCTATAAGCTGCATTAAAGAGGGAGGGTAGGGGCACAAAGCAATATCTATTTAAAAAGCTGTTATACACTCTTTTTTTTTTTTTGAGACAGGGTCTTTCTTTGTAGTTTAGGCTGGCCCTGAGCTCACTATGTAGCCCAGGCAAGCCTCAAACTCAGCAATCCTCCTGCTTCTGCCTCCCGAGTGCTGAGATTACAGGCTTGAGCCACCATGCCTGGCACTGTGGTATGTGGTATTGATGGCTGGTGGGCGTGAGTCACCACACCCAGCATTGTATGTGGTTACCGGGGATTGAACTTAGGACCTTGTGCTTATGAGGCAGGCACCAGAACTACTGAGCTAAATCTCTAGCCCTGTTATACACTCATTATTGAAAAAACTTCTCTGGAGGGTGAGGTGATATTAAGAAGGAAGCCACAGAACTGGGCATGGTGGTGGATGAAAAGCCCTGTGTTCAGTCTGTAGTAGAGGACATGTACACATTCCTTGTTTTACTGACCTAAAAGAACATATGTCTTGATCTGATTTGTGATTGGGAGAGAGATGCAATGTTAGATCTGTAAGGATACATCTCTGTGCTCTGCATTTCACCTATGGAAGTGTATGGAGTGTAGCAAACTAAGACTTTGCAAGGGAAACTGAACTGGGAAAGACAGAATTATTCACCATCCATGCAATCTTATCACCCTTGATCCTTGTTGCAGGAAGATGTGGGATGTGCTGGGAAGAGGTGATTGGTTTTCTTTCATCAAACTTCTTTTCATCTTTTTCTCTCTTTCCTCCAACCGTCCATCCATCCATCCATCCTTCCATCAGTCCATTCATCTAACAAATGATTGTACATGTATTGTGTTCAGTCAATGACAGGTACTATATTTGGTGCAGAATACACCAGTAATGAACAGAAATCCTTATGGTCCCTGTCCATAGGGTGCTTACCTTTAACCAGTTAGGGAGGGATTAGAAAGGAATGTCTGATGGTGCCTGGTCTGCACTTGGTTGTGTGAGGGTATATTGGTTTTACGGACATGAACCTATTACTGGTACAAATTATCTTCAACAGAAATACTGAAGACTTTAGTGTTGGGCAGACCTGAGCTTGAACTGTAGCTTTGCTACTCAGATGTCACTTTGGGGAAGTTATATAACTTTTTTGAGTCTCACTTATATAAAATAGAAAAACACCTCTTGCAAAGATTGACATTTGGACTAAGCAGGGATAGATGCTCTAACAAATAACCTCCCAAATTTCAGGGAATTAATATAATAGGCTTATCTCATGCTCATTAAACAGACTGATGTGTTCTTAATAGTGTTTTTGGCTTTTGTCCAGTTGGTAATTCAGAGACTCGGGCTATCTGCGATTCTGCCATCACTAGATTTCAGGATTTATGTTCCTTAAATACAGATGGAAAGAGAGAATATAAAGAAATAGTATTTTATACATTTCTTGGTACAACAGAGATGCACATAATTTCTAATCGCACCCAACTACCAAGGAGAATTTGCATGACTCTACTTAGTTGCAGATGAAAGTTTGGAAAAGAAATAGTGATTTCTTCACTGTCAATGTAAGGGTTAAATAAGAAAATGTATGTAAGTTGTCGGAGATGCAAGAGATATATAATAAACGTTTTAGTTATCAATAACATTTGCTGATCCAAGAGATATTTACATGTACAAAACAAAAAAAAATGCTCTTAAGGAGCTTTCAGTCAGCTGCAGAGATTTTACATATTAAAGTTCAAAATGATTTGATAGGAGAAAAGACTGTGGAAATAAATTTGTTCTGTTTTGCCCACTTGGCTTTCTGTTTGTCCATCTTTTCCCCTTCCCTTGAGTCCTTGCTACGTGGAAGGCCTAGTGGTGAGCGGCTAGAGGGGGACCACTAGAGTTCAACAGTAAAGGTGGAAGATCATTAGGAATTGGTTTTCTTATGCTCTAGTATAGCACCTATTGATACTTGATGCAAGATGTTAGTGTAAGTAGTCACTGAATCCTTTTCTCACTTTTCTCAAGTAAGTTTTAAAGTACGAGAAACAATTGACTTGCTTCATATTTGTATGCTATGTTTTCCTGTCTTCCAGATAGCAAAGCTCAAAAGCAGGTAGCTAGCTGAGACTATTTAAACAATGTCCATATTAATATAGATATCACTGCTGGTTAACATCTGTCAAACTGCAAACTTCATGACCCAGTGGCACAGAGGACCTGAAGCCGATTTTAGAAGGAAAGCCAGCTTTTCCACTTAATAATGTCATTTCTACCCTTAACTCATACAGAAAAGGTTGAGGAGTCAGAAGTTTAGTTATGAACTAGGTGCAGTTACAGTAAATAGAAGCAAATAAGTGACTGTTATGAGTCTTCAGAAAAGAATTTCTGTACTATTATGGCTGTAGTATTGTAATGGCCCTAGGCATTATCATTTATTTGTATAGCTCCTTGGTGGAGCTTTTGGCCTGCATCCTACCTAGGATTCTGTAATTCTGGGAAAATTTTCCTTTTTCTGGTTGCAAGAGAAGAAGCCAGTTTCGTCCCTCATTTGTGGCTTTAGGGAAAGGGGTTTCAGAAATCAACTTCCCAAATTATTCATCTTCCTTGATTTTTCCTTTGTGTGACTCTGGAAAGAGGGTCATTAAGCCAGCAGTGGTACTTAGGTAGTGTGTCTAGTCAGGGGGCAGAGTGGGGAGAATGGGTATGAGAGTTGTGATTCACTGGTTAATCAGGAGTGCTGACAAAACAGTTCATAGTGAATGCTGATCGCTGTATTAAACTATTTTTTTCCATTTAACTCTCAAAATAATCACAGTAAGGTAAACTGTTAGCTAACTGAACTTCTTTTAAGTATAAAGTAGCTGGACTCAAATAATTTGTTATAGCAAAGGACTTACACATGAGGTTTAGCTGGTTCGGTAATTTCTCCCATATCACATGGCTAGTAGTTAGAGACAGGATGCAGTTGAGATGTGTGGCCCTTGAGCCCATGTTTTAACCATGATGCTACATTGCCATTCTGAGTTTTATATCCTAGTGGCTGCCTGCTTTGGATTTGTTTTTTTTTTCTTTTGAGACAGGGTCTTGCTTTGTAATTCAGGCTGGCCCTGAGCTCACGATGTAGCCCAGGCAAGCCTTGAACTCAGCAATCCTCCTGCCTCTGCCTCCCGAGTGCTGGGATTACAGACATGAGTCACCATGCCCGGCACTGTGGTATGTGGTATTGATTGCTGGTGGGTGTGAGTCACCATGCCCAGCATTGTATATGGTTACCGGGGACTGAACTCAGGACCTTGCGCTTGCGAGGCAGGCACTGAAACCACTGAGCTAAATCTCTGGCCCCTGCTTTGGATTTTTAAAAAATTCCTGGTGCATCGTAACTAAGAAAGGTGAAAGGATGTTTCTCTTGATATGTTAAAATCCACCCAGGGGAATTATGAAAGCCTCTTGTCTTAGTAACTGGGAAAATGTCTTTTATTTCCAAAGATGAAAAAGGTAACAGATTATTGAAATTTTAAATATCACTTTTTAAAGAGAAAGTCTTGATATGTATACCAGACAGGGTGCATACTCTGATCAGCTCCTACCTCCCAAATGCTGGGATTACATAATTTTGACCTTGAACACATCTTATACATGTCATTCATTTAGCCTTTTAAAGCAGGTTAGTGCTGCAACATAGGATTGCTTGGAAGGACAAACGCTCTGAAATTAATGTCATCTGCATTTGAAGTCTGAATCTGGCTCTGGGATCCAGAACAAGTTATTTAACCTCTGATTCTCAGTTTTCTCATTGGGAAACTAAGACTTAGAGCATTTGTGAGTATTTCAACGGATGTAATGTATAGAGAGCACTTTGCACACAGCAGGTTTTAAAGAAATATCTATTACTGTTTCCTAGTTTATTGATGAGGAAAAGGAGACACAGACTGAGAAAATACATTCTTTTTTTTTTTTTGAGACAGGGTCTCGCTTTGTAGTTCAAGCTGGCTCTGAGCTCACTATGCAGCCCAGGCAAGCCTCGAACTCAGCAATCCTCCTGCCTCTGCCTCCTGAGTGCTGGGATTACAGGTGTGAGCCACCACGCCTGGCACTGTGGTATGTGGTATTGATTGCTGGTGGGGGAGTCTCCACTCCCAGCATTGTATGTGGTTACTGGGGATCGAACCCAGGACCTTGTGCTTGCGAGGCAGGCGCCAGAACCACTAAGCTAACCCACCGGCCCAGAAAATACATTCTTAAAGTTACCCTAAGACTCTCTGAAATTCTCGTTGTACCTGGATTAAGCTGATATCTTTGTTTTCAGTCTATTCTTACGTTGGATCATACTAGCTTTTATAATGTAAATATTGATAAAGTGTCTTAATTTTGGGGGGTGTTGTAGCAAAAATATCATATACTGAGTAGCTTAGAAGCAACATAAATTTGTTTCTCAAAATCCAAGAGACCAGGAAGTCCATGATCAAAGCAGTTTCAGTATCTTGCAAGGTTCTTTTCCTGGTTCATAGACAGCTATCTCTCCTTAGCTGAGAAGAGGTAAAGGAGCTCTGCAGGGCTCCTTTAGAAGGGCACTAATCCCCCTACAAACCTTCCTGAGGACTCCCTCTCAAAGATCCCATCTCCGAATACCATCCTGTTGGTGACAAGTTTTCAGCATAAAGATTTAGGGTGTCCAGGCTTTTAGTCTATACTGTGTGTGCTAGTGTCCTGGAATGATGTCTTGGCTTTGTATTCATAACTTTCAGTCTACTCAAGGTGCAGGTTTCAAAGTTTAGTTGAATAACTGTATTTTCTTGATACCAACTAACTAGGAGAATAATAATATGAGGTTTCTAGTATATGTAGGTTTCTTTTGCTCTCCTTACTTTTTTTTTGAACTGTCATTCCATTTCTTGTTTTAAATGTATCCATTCCAGGAAATTAATTAATTTTATTTAGTTTCACATTCCTTGTTTGCTTTCCATACATCACACTTACATAATCAAAATCCAATGATCGTTCCATGTTGCTTGTATTGCTTTTAGGTTAATTATTTGAGCCTTCCACTATTTTTTTTTGAGTCAGGGTCTTTCTTTGTAGTTCAGGCTGGCCCCGAGTTCACTATGTAGCCCAGGCAAGTCGCAAACTCAGCGATCCTCCTGTCTCTGCCTCCTGAGTGCTGAGATTACAGGCGTGAGCCACCACGCCCGGCACTGTGGCATGTGGTATTGATTGCTGGTGGGTGTGAGTCACCATGCCCAGCATTGTATGTGGTTACCAGGATTGAACTCAGGACCTTGCACTTGCGAGGCAGGCGCTGGAACCACCGAGCTAAATCTCCGGCCCCACTATTTTTTTTTGAGATAGGATCTTGCTTTGTAGTTCAGGCTGGCCCTGAACTCACTATGTAGTCCAGGCAAGCCTCAGAAATCCTCCTGCCTCTGTCTCCTGAGTGCTGGAATGACAGGCGCGTGAGCCACCATGTCCTGCGAGCCTTCCATTTTTTTTTTTTTCCTTTTTGAGACAGAGTCTCGCTTTGTAGTTCTGGCTGGCCCTGAGCTCACTGTGTAGCCCAGGCAAGCCTTGAACTCAGGAATCCTCCTGCCTCTGCCTCCCGAGTGCTGGGATGACAGGTGTGATCCACCACGCCTGGCTAGAGCCTTCCATTTTTGAAAGAACATATCACACTGATATTTATTATAATGGTTCATTTGATTTTCTTCTTTTCATTTATTTGCTATTCATTAGACATTGTTACTTTTTTTGTGTTTCTTTTTCTTATTTTTTCTATACTGATCACAATCTATCAGCTTCCTATAATTACCAGAGCTTATTAAACTCTGTGATGGTAACTTTTTATCTTTTTTATTTTTTTAGTTTTTTTAGTTTTTTGCTTTTTGAGACAGGGTCTTGCGTTGTAGTTCAGGCTGGCCCTGAGCTCACTATGGTGCCCAGGCAAGCCGCCACAAACTCAGCAATCCTCCTGTCTCTGCCTCCTGAGTGCTGGGATGACAGGCGTGAGCCACCACGTCCGGCATTGTGGTATGCAGTGTTGATTGTTGGTGGGCGTGTGTCCACGCCCAGCATTATATGTGGTTACCGGGAATTGAACTCAGGTCCTTGCGCTAGCGAGGCAGGTGCCGGAACCACTGAGCTAACCCTCCGGCCCCCAACTTTTTATCTTTTTAAATTTTGTTTTCCATTCCTACTCCTTTGCAGGCCTATAAGCATATGCCATTCATATGCCTATTTATATAGGCATATAGTACTAACTCATATGCTGATTTTATGTATCTGATATCTAATAGTTCAACAGTTAAACATAGTCAATTCTAGTGAGAAATAGTGTGTTGTGGTACAAAACTCTCCCAGTCCAATTTGATATTGGTGTTTTATTTCTTTGTTTTTGGCAGCAATGGGGATTGAACTCGGGACCTTGTCCTTGCCAGGCAGGTGGAGAGCCACTAAGCCACATCCTTGGCCTGATAGTGGTCCTTATTGGTAGCAGGACTGTGAATCTTACTTTAAAACAAAATGACAATCCTAGCTTACACAAGTGTTGACAAGATTAGAAGGGCATTTGTGAAAGCGTCTGATACCTCTTTTGCTCCAGGTACCCTTCCCCGCCCAGCTTCCTTCCACCCATTCCTCACAGCAGTAGAAGAGCTACGGAGGTATCACAGGTAGTTATCCGTGTTCAGGCCCTGGTGCTGCAGACAAAGGGGCCCATTAAACTTTATGGTGCTCCTAGGAGTTGCTGGGCTAGACGGATGAGACAGAAGAGAAGAGAAAAAATAAGTGAGGATAAGAAGAGTTATCGCAGCTGTTGAGAAAGATAGGTGAGGCCCACGGCTTACCGTGGCCCTTCAGAGCACCTGCCTAAGGACCATTTCTACTCCTGCTTGACATCACATCAAACTATAGCTGCATCTACATTATCTAGAGCAGAACTCTTGAATGTAAGCAGCATGGCAGTAGTATTCTTCTAGCAGCTCTTTTCTTTCTTAGTGCTTTTGTTGAATGGATTGAGAGGTTTGTTCCTTCCTTTTGAGTGTAACTTGTTTCTATAAACCACTCCAGGGTTGGATTCCACTGTCTTTCTGTAAACTGCTTGAACATTATCCTCCTCTTCCATTAATATCTCTCCCCTTCTCCCCAACCAAAATGGCTTTTCCTTGGCTGGTATGATCCAACCCGGAGAACTTAGTGGGGATAATTAGCCCAGTTCATCGATCTGGTACGCAAGCCCTTGTCCTGGGTGGATGTTTGAAAAATAATTTGCAATAAGGAACACAGTGACTTATCCCTTATCTTACTAATGATTTTGGTCTGCTGTTTGAGATCAGACTCATTTTCCCATAAAGCCAACTGAAGACTGTGAAGGGAAGAAGGAAGAAAACCGCTTCAATGATTTTTGAAAGGCAGCTCTTCTTTTAAATTTATTACATAGTAAAATCAAAAGTAAAAAGTCAAGGGATTGAAAAAAAATCCTTTAGTTTGTTTTTAATAAGCACAAAGAGACATTTTATAGAGGGTAACTTCTCACAGTACAACTTTTCTTTAATTTTTTTTCCTTCCTCTTTGACATTTTCCCTTTGAACAGGAATTTTTTTTTCCGTCAAGATGACATCCTTTCCAACATCATCTTTTCTGTCTGTGGAGTCAGTGTTCTGTTTGGTTTGTAAGGAAAAGACTTTACAGTATGTTAGTGATGGCAGGATCTGCTCCAGGTCCAGGCAGTCCCTGGTGAGCAAACTGTTTACAGCCCCAGCCATTTGATTTATGTTTAGCCAGCGAGCTTTGGATGGATGGACTTTAGAGAGTTGGAACTGCTTGACATGGTATTAAACATTTGTATATAGGAGCATTTTCTCCCAGGAAGAGGGATCATAGCTTTTATCAAATGAGCCCATGACCCATATTTTAGGACCATTCTGTTAAATGATCTCTAAGGAACTGTTGAGCTTGAGAATTTATTTGAATTTTATTGGTTCCTGTCACTAGACTTTTAGGTTATGTTTGATGTCTTTTGCAATGATCAACTGTTCACCAAGATCTTATTTTTCTTTCTGCTATTTCTATCATGCATCTCCTTGTCAGGATTGTTAGTAGATCCATTCCCTGCAAGAGCATCATATCATAACCCAGGTTTGTCCCTTGCTATAGTTTGTTGTCTAGATGCCCCCAATAGCTTCATGTAGTCACAAGTGACTTTTTCAGAAGTGCCCTGATCTAGAGTGTATGACTCTGGGATTAAAGGTGTGTAATTACTATATCTGTCCACAAATTGGTTTGACACTGTCCTAATCCCTATAGTCTGAATAAGATAAAGGGGGCAGAAAGATGCTGTTAAGGCTCCTTGTTGCTTTTGCTTGTGTGTTCCTCTGGCAAGAGCTGTGGTCCCTTTGCCATGTACCAGCCTGCCCTGGAGCCAGCCAGTTATGGACTGAAACTTCTACAAACTGTGAGCCAAATAAACTCTTCCTCTTTTAACTTTAGGTGTCAGGTATTTTGTTTCAGGATGGAGAAAAGTAACTAACACACTTCTGCTCTAGTTAGGCACCACATGATTGGTTTAAAAAGCTTCTTTTCTGGCCAGGGATTCAGCTCAGTGGTTCTGACGTCTATTTGGCAAGAGGAAGATCTCAAGTTCAATCTCTGGTATCACATACCACAATGCCAGGCATGGTGGCTCATGCCTGTCATCCCAGCACCCAGGAGGCAGAGGCAGGAGGATTTCTGCAAGTTCAGATCTTGCCTGGGGTATATAGTGAGTTCAGGACTAGTTTGAACTACAAAGCAAAACACTGTCTCAAAAGAAAAGAAAAGGAAAGGAAAAATCTTCTTTTCTCCTTTCTCCCAATGATGAGGATCTTTTGATAAACTTTTCTTACCCCCTGATAGGCAAGAGAAGCTCTTTAACATGAGGCATTCAAGATGTGCTCAGCTGAGTCTCTTCTTCTTCCTGTCCAAGGCCTTTCGGCCTACTTATTATGTCAGTGTTGTCACCCAGGCTCCTTTGCCAAAGTGGGGCAGGCTAACGTTGACTTTTATGTCAAACAGTCTTCCTCTGTTTCCATAACTTGATACTGTCCCACCCTGTTTGTGTCTTCTCTGCCTTTTACCCTTCCATGCCACAAGATTGTGTTTTCTGGGATCCAGTTCAAGTACTGGCTCCTTAGGGAGACAGCTCTCCTCTTGTGAACATCCAGCTTCGTACTGACCCTCCCTCTATGAGTAGGTACTTTGGTTCTTCCCTTTGCTATTCATGCTTCTTCTTTGAGATTGAGGTAGTGTCCTGTTCTCTTCTCCCTGCTCTCTGGGGCGATTTAGATAATCCCATAATAGCCTAATAAATGCAAAGTAAAAGCAGGGGTAAAAAAGGTCTTACACTAGTAAGTGAAATAAATAGATCACAGATATGTAAATACTATGTCTTGTCTTTGGTATGGGAATCTGTAGAGGTAAATGAGTTCTAGAATGCACAATAGATTTTGTAAAATAGGAAATATTCAAAGGGAATGTGGTGGGGGAGCGTAATGAGGGGAAAGAATGAATATGATTCGGAAAGAAAAAAAATAGCATGTATCTAAGGGGTAGGGAGTTGTGGGTGGGTAGGGATATGGGTAAAAATGAGAATTAACTTCTGTCATATACTGGTACAAATTCCCCCAATGTTGAGTGTGATTGTGAACTGTATATAAAGTGTACCGATAAAGAATTCAATTAAAAAAAAAAGGAGGGTGTTGTGCATACATGTCCAAGGAGCTGAGAGGAGGGAGGACCTAACACCTTTCAGTTTAGGCTCATTTATGTTCTGTTCTGGGTATGTTTCCTGCTCTTGAGCCCACCTAGAGGAACAAAACTCTAGGTCATGACTCAGCCTTAGTCTCTGTGGCAGTGAGTGTGTGTGTGTGCTGAGCTCAGAGTCCTGCTGCCGGTGAAGGTGCCAGCTGGAGTGACAGGGAGTGGGTCTTTGAACTAGGACTCCAGGGAAGGCCAGCGAGTTTCTCCCCTCCTGTTTCAGAGACATCTTATATTGACTTAGAGGATCCTATTTCTTTCTCATGTTTTTTGCTATTGTTCTTTTGTTTAAAATAAGTGATGTACTGTCCGTTCTTTGTGGGAGCAGGGATTTCTTTCTTCTTCAATCCCCCTCCCCCACCCTGACTATTAGCAGTGTTTGGTCGTTGGTTTGGATGAATAATTGATTCAGAAGCTTTGTGAATGATTCATGGCCCATATGCTGGAGCAACAGGATGTGGGATGTGCATGTGTGTGTGTGTGTGTGTGTGTGTGTGTATGGTGACAGTAGCATGTCATACCAAAGGTCAGAGGCTTCTCCATGGTTCAATAGATTGTACTGTGCAGACCATTCCTAGGGACAGACCTGGTCGCACTTGATCTTTCGCCAGTATTCTTTCCAAGGGAGAAATTGGCACTTGTGTAGACAGGTTTTTGTTGCTGGAACAAATATCTGAGAAAAATCAATTTAGAAAAGGAAAGGTTTATTTTGGCTCACAGTTTTAGAAGTTTCCACCTGCAAGGTGGTTTTAAGGCAGAAGACAGAAGGGTGGTGGAAAGAGCTGCTTATCTCATGGCAATCAGAACCAGAGACCGGAAGGAAGAGCCAGATCAAAAGAGACCCATGGTCAGATGTAACTTTTGAAGGCATGTCTTGTGACCTTATTACTAATAGCCCAATCATTTACAAATTCTTCATTGATGAGACCAATGCCCTCATGACCCAGTCACCTCTCGAAGCCCCAGTAAAACCTAAGCCTCCATGAACATGGCTGCATTAGGAATCAAGCCTTCAGTAAAGAGTCTTTAAGGGACACGTTATATTTATTCAATAACATCTTCTTCAGAAAAGCAATGTTCTCTCTCTGTGGGTGTTCACATTTCAGTTCTTCCAAACTGTTCTGGTCAGATTGGTGAGTACATTGGAGTTTATTATTTCTAAGCCAGTTTATCCACTTTTTTCAAGATTGACATGCAGGTTTATTTATGGCTTGTGTTTACAGGTCACCCCAAAACTCATGTGAATGAGGTGGGGGTATTTTGGAGGTGGCTGAATCTAGAGTGGCTAACGCTGGGATTGAGGACATGTGATTACTAAGTCACTACACTTGAGTGATTGGCACTCAAGTGCTGTAATCCTCATAGTCTGAATAAGACAAAAGGGGCAAGAAGACACTGTTGAGATCTCTTGTTGCTTTTGTTGCTGCTGCCATGAATGTTGCTGCTCTGGCACCCTACCTCCGAGTCAGCTGGTGGTAGACTGAAACCTTTGCCAACTGTAAGCCAAATAAACCTTTTCCCTTTTACTTTGAGTGTAGGGTATTTTGTCTCAGCAATGAGAGAAAAGTAAAACAGCTGGTTCCATTTTTTCAAAACATTTGAGGAAAGGAGGACTCTTGCTTTCCCTTTGCATTACAATATCTCAAAATTTCCCAGACAGAGGACATTTTTTTAAATTCAGATTTTAGCCTAGATACTCTCTGGTATTACATAATTCACCTTATGCAGCTCCTTCACTGGGGATGGAGAATACCTGGTTATCATTCACTTTGTAAAATTCCCTTGTTTTAGAAGAATGTTATTACATACTTATGTGCCTGGGACCGTGGGATTGATGCCATGGGATTGAAGAGTAACATTCCCTGTCTACAAACCCTCACTGTTTTATTCGTTTTGTGGGGAAAAGTTGAAACTCCTGAGTGTCCTGAACTTTGGAACCCAACTCAGAAGAAATAAGTCTTTTAAAAATCCTAAATCAAGTGGAGACAGAGATAATGTGTGAGTAAAATCCGAGAATCTGATGAAAATGTGCTTTTATTCTTGTTGACCTTATGTTTTCCAGGAAAGTCATACAAGTATTTCCATATATTCTCTAGTTACGGTTTTAAAGTTATACTTGTTATATTGAGGTCCTTAATATGCAAGGAATTTATTTGCATATATTGTGTGAGGCATGACTATAGCTATATGTTTTTCTGTAGCTTCTCAACTAACTCCATTTAGTAAATAGGTCTTGTGTTTATATACTGTTTGCCCACGAATGTGTATTCTAATGTTTTTAGGTTCTCTGTTCTATGCCATTGGCTATTATTGTTGACTATATTTTTATGTACCTTGATGACTCTCATTTTTCTTTAAAATTGGCTCATCTTTGGTTTTATAATTTCATATAAATTTAAGATTGAATTGTCAAAATCCTAAGATTTTGTTTGGAAATTTTGTTTGGATATTTACTGACTAATTTGGGAAGAACTGATATTTTTATAATATTTAATCTTCTCAACATCTCCATTTCTTTGGGATATATTTTGTCATATTGATACATGTGTTCTGGGCTTGTGGTTCTGCACAAGCTGAGGACAGAACTAAAGAAGGATATTAGAAGAGTTTTTACTGGAAATAAAGAGAAGGAGAATAGCTCCTCCATTTCCAGGAGGTCTTGAGTAGGACTACCTTGCCCTGGGCTGGAGCTAATCTAGATCTCCAGAGCATAGAATGCTCAGTTGTTTAATGGTCACCAGTCATGGGTGGCTCAGTGTATTCAAAAAAGACCAAATGAGACTCAAGCTTTTTTTTTTTTTTTTTTTTTGAGACAGGGTCTCACTTTGTAGTTCAGGCTAGCTCTGAGCTCACTATGTAGCCCAGGCAAGCCTCGAACTCAGCAATCCTCCTGTCTCTGCCTCCCGAGTGCTGGGATTACAGGCGTGAGCCACCACGCCTGGCTACATTTTTTTTTTGTTTTGTTTTGTTTGAGACAGGGTCTCGCTTTGTAGTTCAGGCTGGCTCTGAGCTCACTATGTAGCCCAGGCAAGCCTCGAACTCAGCAATCCTCCTGTCTCTGCCTCCCGTGTGCTGGGATTACAGGCATGAGCCACCACGCTGGGCAGAGACTGAAGCTTTTAACTCAGTTTTTCAAGAAGAGTTTACCAGAAACTGAGATCTCAGAAGAAACTAGCTAATTTGCATTATAATGTCTCAAAATTCAGGAATTTAGTAGGAATTAGCAGCACCTCCCATTAGTAGGGGGTAGACTGGTTTCTGTGCTGCCTGAGGGAATTAATTCTTTACCGGAAATCCTAGTTCAATGTCTACCTTTCTTTTTGTCAGTATGGCTGGTCACCCCTGTTTAGCGCAGGCCCTTCCACTACCTAGCTGCCTTACTCATAAGCTAAGTAAACTGTTGTCTACAATATACTCATTTGAGAAATTTCTCTTTTAGTACTTAAATATTTGTTCAGATTTTGCCTGTGTCTTACAGTTTTATTGCTTTTCTGAATGTGTTCACTTTTTTTCTAATTTCTAATCAAATGGTTCTAGTGTATAGAATATTATTTTTTTAATTTGTTAAAGTTATATCCAGCAAACATGGAGAACCCCTCTACTAATTAAAATAATTTATTTATATGTTCTTAAATTGTTGATGTAAAAATTGCACCAGCTACAAATAACTTTCATTTTTATTTCTTATTCACCTACAATATATTTATTTTTCTTATTTTATTGTGTTATGCCTAGATCATGCTTCCCCAAGAAGACCAGCATCACACATGTAATGAACAAGGGCACTTTTATTAGCACAGCATGCAGTGAGTCCACCCATATTAGATTGAAGACCCAGAAGAATGGGTACCAGCCCCTTTTAAGGGCATTTCAGGTTACACTCAGGAGGGGGACCTCAGCCTTCTAGTGACTGGCTAACAGTTTGATCTATCATACTTATTAGGTAGTCACTGGTGGGGGAGGAACAGAAAGTACAGAGTCATCTTATGGGAGGTCTAACAAAGGAAATCTTTGGCAGGAACAGTTCTGGGGAGTAGCTTGCAGGTAAGTTACGTGACCTATGTCCCCTCAGGAGGGCTTACCAGGAGATCGCTGTCACTTAGAGACCAGGGACCTTATCGGTTTGCTCTGCAGTTTTTCAAGGGACCTTACACAATTAGCACAATTAGCAAGTTGTCACAAGTTGTTTTTACAGATCACATACCACATTTGCACAGGATGTTTTTACAAAGTACAAAGTTTGTTCACAGTTTAAAGATCAGATGGGAGTGATGTATAAAATGAAAATTCTTTGGTCCCAACAATTGTATGCCAGAATTTTTCTGAAGATATTAAATAATGACAGCAATAAAGGTTGTCTTTTTTTAATTTAAGCTTCACCAGTAAGACCGATGCTCCTTATAGTATTATGGTGAATGCATTTCATAAAGGAAATAAAGAATAAAATGAGTTTCAGTGATGGTACAATACTTTCATTTAATTCATAAACTCAAGGTTTTAAATGTTCATTCTTAGAAGATTAAACACTGAAATTTGAATGTTATTGAAAATTCAGTTTAAAAGCTTAAACTTATTTCGAGAGTGATAATATATATACGATTTTGATGAACAATGGTATTGTCATATAAACAAATTTTCATTAAGTTATGAAACCTTAGGGCCTCACACTAGGGGCTATGGTTTCTCCTTAAAAATTGGATTATAGTGCTTTCCACCCTGAAGGGACTCCTCACAACATCTAGTTTACTGAGGGTTTGTTTTCTGGTGTCATTGTTGTATATATAAATAAAATGTCTCTTGGGAATTTGGGACTTGGAGGAAGAGGTCATTGTGTGTGCTCAGGCTGTCTGATCGCGCAGTTGAAGCACTAGCTTCGCTTAACCTCTGCCACCTTGGGGTCAAATGAAATGGAGAGAGAGAGGATGGTTACGGTGGTGGCAGTGATGTGACAGTGAGTGTCTGAAAGTATAGTGTCTGTCAGACATTATTCTAAATACTTCATGTCTGCGAACTTGTCCAACTTCTAGAATAGACATATTCTATTGTAATTGCCACTTTAGAAGTGAAGAAAATGAGGCAAAAGGAGGATAGTTTACTAAGATAAGAGCCAGTACTTCCTTCATAGGATTAGTTTGAAGATTACTGAGCTGACACTTACCATGGTGTCTGAGATATAGTAAAGCCATAAAAGAGACGGTAGCTGTTATTTTGCTCAGAACAAACAATACAGCTGAGTGGTAATAGGTACTAATAAATCTATCTGGAATAAATAAGTTATCAGCAAAGTCATATTCCATTTGGTCAACAGAATACCTTGTAGAAGTAGCTGGACAGGAACTCTGTACTAGTGTACAAAAAGATCATAGGTTTCAGGACATTCACTACTTGATTCCTATCCTAATGTGCATCATCTATAAATTAGAATGCCACCTGCTTTCCTAGGGCCCAGAGTCTAAAGGAAGAGTGCTACTTGTAAGAAGTAACTATGATACATCGCCCTAGTAACACTCTGGCGACCTATGCTGGTAGCAGAGAAGAAGGAAAAGGTGACTCTGTGTAGGGAGAAAAGTCACAGGGGAGGTGATGTTGATCCAGCTGGTGTTGAAGATGGGTAAGCAGGACACAGGAAGGGTATTCAGCCATGGAAAGAGGAGAATATCTCCCAGTACGTAGTCAAGATTAACAAAGGCCTGAGAGTCTACAGAGTGAAAATCTCCACAGTGCTAATAAAAGGGCTTCTGTTGAATTCTGAAAACTGTTTTGCTAAGGATTTAAAAATAAGCATGGATTTTAAAATGGGGTATGATTCCACAGTTCTTTACCTATAGCCTTTCTGGGGCTCAGTATTTTCTGCGGTAGAGTATGAGAGTTCTCCTCCTCAGACCACAGACAGCCTGCCCTCCAGCTACATGGGACTCCTCGCAGTTCTTATATTTTGTGCTAGTTCACATCTCTTTCCTTTGGAATGTGCTCTTTTGCCTGCTGTTACACCATCTTTGCTTTCTCTCTGCCTGATCGCTGTTCAGTTAAGTGGTTATGATCGTGTTTGCTCTTCGGTTTCCTTCTCCTCCTCCTCGGCTGGGCTCCCTCAGAACTTCATAGTGAACACTGCTGACACTTCTGAGCCCCATGGACAGTAGTGTTCTCCACCTCACAGATCTCTCAGCACGGGTGTGAGGGCAGTGGTTACACCTCACTACTATTTGAATTCTTCATGCGCTTAGCCTTTGGTAGTCATTCCTCAAATATATTGAATGAGTAGATGGATGATGAACAAATTAGTGAATGTCCGTCTTAGTTACTTCCAACTTGTTACCTGACTTCCAAAGTCAAAGGGGGAAGATTTCTTTAGCTTACAGTCTCTAGAGGTTTCAGTCCATATTTGGCTGGCTTCAGGCCAGAGGGGCACATGGCAGGGAAGAGACAGCAGAAGCAAGCAAGGGACCTCAATAGCATCCTTAAGCCCCCTTTCTCTTGTTCAGGCTACTTACTGTGAGCAGCACTCACACCTTCGTCCTGGTGCTCTCTGGCCCAGCAGTGCACCAGGGATCAGTCACACACTGTAGATTCAGCCACCTCTGAAAAAGCCCCATTTAAGACTGCATGAAGCTTTGGGGTACATGTGAAAACAAGCCATGAAAATGACATACATAAAAGGGGAAGAATTTAAGAAGACTGGCAAAATACTTCAATACTTCAGGGAAGCCCCCCCTTTTACATAATACTAGAGATTGAACCCAAAACTACCTTTCTGAGGTACCTCTTCAGCATTGTTTTAATGTTATATTTTGAAACAGTCTTGCTAAGTTGCTAAAGTGCCAGACTAGAGTTGAATTTACCGGCATTCTTCCTGCCTCAATGTCCCCAAGTGCTGGCATTTCAGGTGTACACCATCCTGTCTGGATAGGAACACTCTTAACACCTAGTGAAGAAATACTGGTTGATCCAACTTTGCCCAATGTTATTTTATAGCAGGAGGCATATATCATCCCCAGTCTCCTCCATTTCTTCTCTAATTGTGCTTCTAATATTACTAGTGCTATATATGAACTCCTCAACTCCATATGTCTATAATTTGAGTCCCCCAAAGCCTTCCTTGAATGAATAAAAGCAACTTCAGAAAACCCTGATATATTTTTCCTTAGTTAATAGAAATCTTTTCTCAGAGCAAAAGCCTCTGAATGTTAGACATAAAGTCATTACATTACTTAGTGGACTAGCTTCCTGTTAAAATTCATCTTTTCTACATAGATGAGCTGAGAGTCAAGGCATTACTCTCAGTCACCATATATGAAAGTGTATAGCAACAGTGACACTATATTCTTTTACATAGGTCTTAAGTCAGAGATGAAGCTAGAAATCAGGTGTCTGATTCCAGGTCCATAGTCTGGCAAGAAATAAAAAAATGCTTCCTATTTGGTCCCTGTTATGGTTTATAGCTATATGTTCCTCCCAAAGCTTAATGCTTTGGGCAGGAGATGTGCTCATGGGAGGAGGTACTGATCAGTGAATGGGTCTTCTGATGAGTTTATAACTCAAAGTGACTTAGGAGGTGAAGCCCAACTCGAGGAGCTGGGTGACTGGGGGCGTGGCCTGGAAGGGTTTGTCTTCCTCCTTCCTTCCTTGATCACTCCCTCTGCCGTGTGATAAGCTTTCTCCTCTGCCATGTGGCCCAGCCTTGGATCCACCTGACTGTGGACTGAAACCTTTACAAACTATGAGTCAGAATAAACGTTTCCTCCTTCAAGCTGTGAATGTTAAGGTATCGTGTTCCAGTGTGAAGAAAATAACTAAAATAATCCCTGTTTCATCTCTGCGTTCCTTTTCACCACCATCCACAAACCCTGTAACAAACACCTGTTCTGTGGTGTGATGGGCTGTTGTGTGCTGCGTGTGCAATGAGGAGTAAGGTCTTTGGGATGTTTATAAGGAGGGAGGCCTGGGATCTTTATAGAGTTCATTTTAATGTTGTAAAGTGGATAGCAATTACGTACATGCACACATGTGGTAGTAGACAGAGTTCTTTGGTTAGTCCCCTCATCATTGTGATTTCCTGTATCACTTTCTCCCTAATCATAGTGTTAGGCAGTTTCCCCGTATTCACCACCATAATCTGTGTTTTGTTGCAGAATTGTGTGTTATGTAGTTCTGCATGTGATACCTTTTATTCCTTGTGTGCTTAGCCCTTAGTTGTCATTCAGGGAGCCTTGATGAATATTGTGCATGCTAACAAATGAATGATTGAATGGCAGATGTGAAAAGGGGGAGAATGAGGAAGGCAGATGATCTGCTAGCCTCAGAGGTGGTGTCTTGAGGTAATGAATATTTACAGCTGAAGGAATATGTGAAACTGTGTCTTTAGGAAGGATACTCAGACCTTCCTCTGGGGGATGTCAGCAAGCCCTCCTGGAAAGTGCCCTCCCTGTCCCTGGATGAAAGGAGTGTCCTCATCTTCAAAGACAGAGGGACATTGAGAGGATCCTAAATGGACTGGCCTTAGGAAGTTTCTCCACTTTCCTGTGCTTAGCTCAGACCCCCTTGTCCTATTACATTTTACTGTAATGTTACCCTCTCTATCAAACCTAGTATAAAAACACTTAAGTCCAATCATTCTTTAGGTCCTTCACTTCTTCCTTATGAAGACTCCTGGGTCACATAAAACATATTAAATAAATACAGTTAAATGCTTTTTCTTCCTTTATATGTTCTCTCTGTTACTGAACTCTAGCCAAAAATCTAGAAGGGTACAAGAAAAAATATTTCTGTCCTCTTTGACCCAGGCAGAACATTTCAAGGATGTTCTTAAATTCCTAAAAATTCTAACATCTTTTTATGCAAAAATATAGTAGTTTTCACTGTGAAATCCTCAACATTCTATTGCCACGATACTAGTGGTTAAAGGTATACCTAGAAAAAAGATGGAGGGAATGTCTAAGAAATTGGAGTTTAGGGGTTCTATGAGTTATGATCTCTTCCATAATTAGATAGGTGGACAAAGAAATAAAAGGGAAGGACATGATTTCTAGTTTAGTCGTAGCAGGCTTGTTGAGAGCACAAACAGAAGTAAATTGATGCTCATCTCCCAGATTAGTTAAGAGCAGCCTAATTAGCTAATGAACAGTTCCAGTGCTATGTTCTGAAAAGCTGTTTCTGGGCAAGCTGCAGTACTTAGCAGCAGCTGCAGAGCATGTGGACAGGCTCATAGTAAGCAGAGGAACACATGCTAAGTTCCGACCTGTAAAGGTTGGTCTTTTTGTGTTGCATGTTCTGAAAGGAATTTCCCAGAGCTTCTGTAGTTGATAGAGCGGAGAGGCAGCAGGGTACAATGGCTTGAGCTCTGGAGCCAGACTACGTGGGCTCACACTGCAGCTCCGTCACTTGCTAGCAGAGGGACCCTTTCCTCCTGGTTTCCCTGCCCCTGAGAGGCTCTTGCCCTCACCACCTGCATTTATGATTTGGTCGGTGTGACCAAGGTAACATCACAGAAATGAGGGTTTGGCTTCTGAGACTATGTCGTCAAAGACATTGCCATCACCTCTGCTTCATGGTCTTAGATGTCTTGATCTTGAAGAATTGGGTGGATACTGGCTGAAGCCACCTGGTAAACATCTTGGCAATCTAGAATAGTCTGGTTTCCAGATCAGTGCCAAGTGAGTTGACTCCTCAGTGGTGTCCTCATGAAATCCTGACCAGAAACCACCAAAGAAAATCACTCAGCCTCCTGATACACTGTGTGAGATGATAAACTACTTACTGTTTTTAGCCAGCAAGTTTTGCTCTGCAACAAGTGGCTTTCATAAAAGAATATATTTTTGTTCTTGTGTTGCTGGTTTTTTTTTTTTTTTTTTTTTTTTTTGTGGTGGTGGTACCGGGGATCAAACTCAGGTCCTTGTGCTTCCAAGGTAGGTGTGGTACCACTTGAGCTAAATCCTTGGCCCGGTTTTCATTTTTGAGACAAGGTCTCATCTTGCTATGGTCTTGAACTCATCTTGAACTCATTAAATAGCTCTGGCTGGCATGGAACTCATGTGATCTTCCTGCCTCAGCCTCCTGAGAGCTGGAATTATAGGCATATACCACCTCACACAATTCTACGGGAATATTTTTAGAGATATTGTTAACAGCAGACTTGATTTCACAAAGAAAATAGAGGTGTATCCTTTTGATATCTTGATCTTTTTATGAACAGAACCCAAGTAACTTCTATGAAACTTTAGTTCTATAAAACACTGTATAAACAAAGCTTCAGTCTCCCTCTGGGTGACTTATATTGTTTATAAACATATTCAAGAAGCTGATAAAAGGAGATTATAAAGAATTTTAAGAATCTAAGAAGTCTTGAAGAAAGGATGTTTGTTTGTTTTTTAGCCTAATATTTTCTAAACATATATTACTAGGTGTTTCTTTATGAAATAATACTCAGGAAAATATTAGGAATACTCTGGTAGAACAGTTGTTCTATAGAGTAGTGACTCTTTAAGCCTAACTCAAAATCCTCTAGAGATCTTTCAAACCATAGATTACTGTACCCCACTCCTACAATTTCTGATTCAGATGATTTGGAGGAGACTTGAGATCGAGCATTTCTAGGAAGATCAAAAGTGATGATGTTGCTGATGGATTGTGGAGGTTACACTTTGAGAACTAGTGTTCACAAGTGTCAGTATCCTTGGTAAAAACTTTAGAGAATGAGCATGCCCCAGTGACCAATGAACACATAAAAAGATTCTCAGCATCTATATGGACTGAGTGTTTCTGTCACCATCACCCACAAATTCACATGTTGAAACTTCAGTCTGATGGTATTTAGAGCTGAGATCTTTGTGAGGTTATTAGGTCATGAGGATAGGACCTTCACAATGTGATTAGTGCCTTTGTAAGAAGAGATAGAGGGAGCTTCCTTCCCTGACCCCCTTTCCCTGTGTGAGGACAAACCAAAGAGATGGTCCTCTGAGAACTAGGAAGAGAGCCCTAACCAGGACACTGAACAATCGGCCAACACCTTGATTTC
>PVIC010001690.1:0-87124 GCA_004025085.1 Thryonomys swinderianus | reverse complement strand
CTTACAAGGTGCCACATGTCAGACACACACAGTTTACTGCCCAGTAGTAAAAGAGATACAAGAACACTTTAAGTTAAATGATTAAAACTAATATGGTGCCATCAATAAGGTCGTATGTAAGAGAATGCTAATTGTTCTTTTCTGGACATACTGCCCGTACTTCTCAGGAAGAATGGCGAGCTTTTTATCAACAACTAAATAGGCAACTGTGATACTTAATGTAGGCCTCTTTCTCCCTTCTCCTCCTGCCAAGCTGCTTATTTTCTCTGTATGTCTGTAAAGCAGCTCATAAAAATCAAGTTCATTGATTCAGTTCATCAAGAGAAGAGGAAGAAGGAAGAAAAAGAGAATAAAGAACAGGAAGAGGAGGAAGAAGAGGAGGAGGAGAAGAAAGATAAGACCTGTAAGCGTCTCAAGTTCTATGCTTAGCTTCTTTGTCTTCACTTGCAGCAGATTCGATTTTTGTCTTGAGGACTGAATGTCCCTCCCCACTGCCTGCCACCTCCGACTGCAGGGAGCCATCCTGACCTCCAGCGTGAACTCCCACCCACAGGAGCAATCTGCACCCATCGGCCTTTCGGTGTTCCCCCGAAGTACTTAATATGTGGAAAATAAACAGTGGAGTCAGCATCACAGGTACATAATGATGTTTCTGAACCTTGTACTGGTAAGTGATTCTGAAGCCTGAGGACAAACACAGAGGAATACGGGGACAAATACAAAGGGATTCATTGAGTTAAAAAAAAAAAAAGTCTCAGCAACACAAAGAGCAAAGCTAGAAAGAAGCTCTATTATTTCTCTTCTCCCTCCACCTCCACTTCCCCAGTTTTGACCCTAGATTAGCATCCACCTGGCTCTCTGTACCACTGACTTTAATGAAATTAATTTTTAAAATCTACTTGGGATCATTTCAAGTATGATTTGCATGGGAAGTGCTTTCTGCCCTTTCTTATGACAACTCTTGACCTTTCGAAAATGCACAAAACACTGATCACTGCTAAAAACCTTTAGCATCCTTAATCTCCCTGATGGATTGCAGACTCGCAGAGAAGGGTTTTCAAACTGACATCTCAATGGGCAAGTGAGACATAATACAATCAATATTTTTATACTCTTTTCTCTTACAAGCAATAATGTCAAGTGTTTTCTTGCCTCTTTTTTTTTTTTTTTTTTTTTGAGACAGGGTCTCGCTTTGTAGTTCAGGCTGGCTCTGAGCTCACTATGTAGCCCAGGCAAGCTTCGAACTCAGCAATCCTGTCTCTGCCTCCCGAGTGCTGGGATGACAGGCGTGAGCCACCATGCCCAGCATTGCCTCTTTTTTTTAAAGTAGGATTTCTCAACCTTGGAACTATCAACATTTGGGGTGGGATGATCCTTTTTGTGGGGTCTGGGCTGCGCACTCTACCACATTTGGCAACACGTGTAGTTTCTACTCACTGAACTCCAGTAGCACTACCCTCTAGTTTTAATAACCCAAAATGACTCCAGACATTGTCCGATTTTCTTGGGTAGGGAGCAGAATCACCCTGTCTGAAAACCACTGCTTTGAAGTTTTGGCTACATTCTACTTTGTTAAAAAAAAAAAATCAAAATAGCATCTTTGGCAAAAATGAAAGAAAAAGCTCCTGTTATGTTTTAGCCTAGACTCACCCGGAGATTAATCACCACCTCAGCCCATTCCCTAGATGGGTTGGCCTGGGATCAGGAGTCAGGCTGACCGGGATCACAGATGTCTGCTCCACACCCTACTCGGTACCCAGGCCGGATCTCTCATTTGGCCTGGGGCATCCTCACATAACAATCTTTGAATTACTCCTTCCCACTCACTCTGAGCTTAGACTCTTCTTTATTCAGGGACAGGTCTACACAACCAGGATTTTACACGCAATGGGAATGGTTTCAGAGGCTTTTCCGACAATAAGACAAGTACTCATTCTACCACTATTCCATTACTGGAAAATAGCACATAAAGAAGATGAGGAACAAAGATTTACTAGTAGCTTGGGCAGAGGGCTGTGGGTGATTATTTACCATAATGCTTATTTGTATTTTATAATTTTCTTATGCCCAATGAATATTGTGTCTTTATCTAATTTTAAAAAGTGAACAATGGTGTACATCTATAAAAACATGAAAAAAGTCCAGTTTGTGATAGAGAAGTGTGGAATGACATTCCCTCCAGTGCTTAGCAGCATCGGGAAGATGGATTTGTACACTGGATAAATCCTATTCAAAGTCAGCTTGGCAACAGAAGGGGAAAAGCAGGAACACTCTTTTCTACCTTCATAAACACAAATACAAATTAGCTATCAGACTCTACATTATTTCATCCATCAGTCATTCAGCCATTCCACATTCTTTTTTTTTTAATGCCTGCTAAGTACTACGCTAGATAGATGACATGTTGAGATACAAAGATAAATAAGACATAGTTCTTGCCCTGGAGTGGTTTAAATCTAGAATGAATGATGAGGTAAGGAGAAAAATGCCCTTAATATGAGAAGCGAAATTAAAAAACAGAGTGCAAGAGGACTAAGACCAGGAACCCAAGTCCAAATGTGGAACTGTACTCTCCCTGGGGTGCAGGAGAATATCGTGTTGTCTGCAGGGCTGATGTGGAGGGGCGGCACCGCCACCCTGGATAATCGGCACTCTTGGAGTGTGACAAAACCGACTCTATTCCCCTCTTCTATTTGATCTTTAAGCCTGCCAGCGAGGAATGAAGGAATGGGCTTTTCCCTTGTTTCAGGTTGAAAATTCAAGCAGGCCCATAACCTGATAACTCCTGCTGAGCACAAAGGCTTCCAGCCCCTTTCACGAGCAAAGCAGCCTTGATTCAGAGACTAGACAGTTGAGTCCTACTGCAGGTGCCAGACTCTGACCTCCCTCGGGAGGAGAGTCCTACTCCTTGGCAGGGGCAGGGATCCCACTCCTAGGAAACAAAGAAAGGAAGGGGGCAGAGTTGGGTCTTCCCTCTTTTGCTGCCTTCTTTGTGACATCCCTGCTACTCTTCAGACCCTAGAGAAAAGCTAGAAAAAAAATAATCTCTTCACTCGCTGCCCCTATTGGAAAATGGTTCCATGCTCTTTCTACCAGTTATTTCTTCGACTTGTCCACCAGGTCTTCAAAGATCTTCAGCTGATGCTGATTTTCATCTCCACCCCATAGTTCCTTTACCTGGATAGAAAAACGCTACCTTGGACGGGGGCCATAACTCCTCTAGTGCCCCTGTGAATCTACATGTCAACTGGTTTCCGCGTTCCTTTGTGCTAAGGACCTGTCCATCGATAGGTGACTCCAGCAGGCAGCATTTAAGACAACCCCATGCCATCCTTCTGTGGGAATCTGATCTAGGTCCAGGCCTTAGGAAACAGACATCTCTTTATTTGGTCAAAGAGGCCAAGTTTAGAATGGACACAGCATTACGGTAACGCCCACTGGGTCACCAAAGCAGCTCGCTGACCTGTTTCTCCCCTCTTGATTTCCCAGGCAGGCCACCGCGTTCCTCAGGCCCCTTCCGCGCAGCATCCTGAAGCCATGCTCTTTAACCCTGGGTAGGGGAGGTGCTCCTTCTCTACAGCAGTACCGCTCGACAATGAAATCTTCAAAATCCCTTCCTGCCCTCTTCAAAAGGCCTCCAAACACCTCTCACTCTTATACTCTCAGTCTGTCCAAGAGGGCTTTATTGCATTGAGTATATGTAACACAAAATTTATCTTCTTAATTTTTTTTTACAGTATATATCACGGTCTGGTCACATGGCTGGGCAACCATCACTACCATCGAACCCCAAAGCTTTATCGTCTTTCCCAGTGGAAACTCTGCATCCATTAAATGATAAATCCTGCTCTCTCCCAGTTCGGACTGTCTATCCATTACCCTACCATACTCTGTCTCCACTCTGAGAGTGTAATAATCAGGTCCTTTTAAAAACGCTTCATGCTGTAACTTGGGAAGTAAATAGTCTCTCTGACATATGGTTTAGCAAAGAGTGTCAAGTTATCTTGCAGAGAAATAGAACTAGGGCAATAGAAAGGGTCAGAATATGTCATCTCAGGTGCTGTGGGTGGAAGCCTGTACCAAATGGGGTGAGTAGGGAGCCAGGCTGGTATACTGTAGAGGCTGAATGGAGAGGAATCAGTGGCTAACTGACCTCTGAATTAAAAATGGAGACACAGGTGAGAGAAACTATGGAAGAGTCTTAGAGGCCCAGGGACTAAATAAAGATTGGGAAGATTTAAAAAAGAATTCTATGATTTTCAAGCTTGTAAGATTTGGATGACAGTAAGAACAGGTATAAGGAAAACAGAAAATGGATCAGAGAGAAATACTGAGGGAGAGTTTTTTTGTTTTGTCTCCATCTTGACAACTTCTGCAAGAAGTGAGGTGATGAAGGTTTCCTGGTGGGAACGGAGGAACATCCAGGTCACAGAGATCAGAAGTCATCAGAGCTCAAGGGCCCATGTGAGATCAGCAACAGAGAGTGAGTGGAGAACAGAGGATGGATGGAACTATTATTATTTACTCTTCAAGAGAAGAAGAGACGAGGCAATAGTCCAGTGAGATGTGGCACCTTGGGAGCCAGAGAGAAGCTGGGCACTGGGCGTCCATGCCAGCTCTCTGCTCCCTGCCTCCACACCTGAGTCCCTGCTGCTCTCCTGCTTGGGTCGCTGCACCCAGAAAATGATTTCTTCCTCATCCCTTTGAAAGCCTCCATTTCAGCACTCCTCCTCATGGCTTTCTTCCCTTGCAAAATGGAAATATCCCAAATGTTTGAACAGGCTAAACTGCTCCTCCCTTGTATCTTTTCTATGCTCTTCCTTCTCTAGATCAAACGCAATCTCAGTCCTGAACTAGCGGGGCCTCTGGAAGGACTACACCATGCTGGAATCATTCACTTTCTCCAGTGATCAGATTAAAGATCTTTCATCTTCAGTTTGCCAGCTTCAAAGACAAAGAGGTTTGGGGTGGACATAAAAACACCTTCCACATAAGAAACTTAACTCCTGCAGGTGTTCAATGTATTACTTAATACTCCACGAGCAGCCATGGAGGCCAAAAAGGTCAGTGGAAGGGAAACAACTGGCCAGGAACCGGAAATGAGATCGCACGGCAACATCCCCTGTCTCAGGCCCTGGCACTCTGTAGCATCCGCTAAAGGCAAGCTGCCTTCTCCCTTTGCCTTCTCTTTCTGTCTTGCCAACATCAAAGTGAAATGAAGAGTTGGGCTGGGTTTTCTTGGCTACACAGAGAAAAGTCAAGTCCCAGACCTGCTGGAGCAGAGGCCAAGGACGGAGGCAGAAGTAGAAATGTGACTCCACAGACATCTGATGCTGGGTGTCTGGCTTTCCCTCCTTAGAGAGGAGCAATGCGGAGGGAAGCAACCTTGGGCCCTTGGGTCACTACCTCCTCTTTTAACTGCAGTGAAGGACCCAATGAACTGGGATAAATACATCCTTCCTCCGGTGATAACTGAGAACCTGAAACTCAGGTGCTATATGTTTTCTCCCTTTCTGCTTTTTCATCTTCTGCTGCAACGAAGAAAAAAATCACGTATACATTGGGACAAATCTTAAGTTCTTCTTCGAAGCACTGGGTTAGTATACACTTCTTCTCTGGAAGGAATATTTGTGAAGTTTCATTTTCCTGTGCACTGGGGGCCTGTTCATTCTCACAATGGCCAGAGCACAGTGGTCTTGAGTGGAGAAAAGCTCCCTGCCCTGCTTTGAGGAAGGACATCAAGGTGGGGTTTGTCCACAGGTACTGCACCCCCAGAGAGACAGCACAAGGTTTTGTCAGACCCTACTCTCCCTTCTGGACACACTGTTCATCTGTTTCTAGTCAAAGAGAGGGGAAACTCTCTTCACAAGAGAAGCAGTGGTGGAACAGGCTTCTCTCAGTTCAATTAAATATATAAGAACCTTCTAGAATGGTTGTTTGCAACAGAAGAACCACACAGTGACCTCTATGGCAAGTGTACTTGTGCACATGTACACACACACACACACACACACACACACACACACACAAACACCCCGTTAAATATTTCATCCAGAACAGTGCAGGAGTAACTGAGCAAACTATAACATCAAGCCATCGTCTCTGAGAAAGGCAGTCAAAGATCTAGATCAAATTAAATATAGACATTCCTCACTCAGTGGCAAAGTCACAGTCCTGTGACTAAGTTGTTAAGTGAACTACTCGCTAAATGAAGAACTGTATATAGTACACACATTACAGCATTCAGAATAAAGGAAGGCTTTGCTTTTATTTGCAAGACTCTTACATATAGAGCTGTAATGTATAACAGAGCATAAACTACAATACTGTACTATACAGTATAATGATCAGTAAAAATGATAGTACTGAATAAGCAAGGTATCTGTACCAAAAGATATATTAATTTGCTATAAACAAGATGTACTGAATTACAGCAAAGAAAAAGAGATGGGTCATAAGTTTGAAAAGTCATTAAATAGGTCATTAAACTATCTGTTTTAAATTAAATATCTGTAACGTACTGAACTGTTTTTCAACAGATGATTCCAACCTTCATAGTAATATAAAGAATTTTAACTAAAATAATAGAAGTAGGTCTTTATGTATTCTTCTTTCTTTTCTCTCTCTCACATGAATATACACACCTATCACATTTTCTCTCCTAAAACCACTTTGAAGATATTTTTGACTTCTGAATTTGATCACCCAAATCATAAAGTAACCAGTGTCTTCCCTCTAGATCAGTAGAGTACTTGGAAACAGGAAAGAGAGCTGACAAGTGTCTGGAGAATGAACTATGCACATTAAAATTCACAGTTAAGTAGGTGGAGGTGATCAGGGGGTCAATTTGGAATGGATTAAAAAAATATATATATAGGGCCGGAGATTTAGCTCAGTGGTTCCAGCTCCTGCCTCGCAAGCACAAGGCCATGAGTTTGATCCCGGTAACCACATACAATGTGGGGCGTGGTGACTCACGCCCACCAGCCATCAATACCACATACCACAGTGCTGGGCGTGGTGGCTCACACCTGTCATCCCAGAACTCCGGAGGTAGAGACAGGAGGATTGCTGAGTTCCAGGCTTGCCTGGGCTACATAGTGAGCTCAGGGCCAGCCTGAACTACAAAGCGAGACCCTGTCTCAAAAAAACACAAACAAACAAACAAACAAAAAATATATATATATATATATATAAAACAAGGACCACCAGCTGTTCCATTTTATTAATCGTTCTGTCTTTGCAAGGAACAAGTGTGCATGAAAAAGCTATGTTTTGGTGTAAAAGGTAATAAACAATTAGAGTTGGAAGTCTCTTTCAAAGTATAAAAACGTATAGTTTTGTATCTGACCAAAGCACTCGTGGCTTTATTCTTCAGCCAATTTTTAAAGTAGTCTTCAGGTTCCACAGTTGTGTCAATCAGCAATAAATACAACAGCTCCTCTCTGACAACAAACTTGGGTGTCTGTAAATGTTTCAGACCCGACCCACAGCTGCAGGAAGAGTTTTTTTAATTTCATTCTGGGAACTACAAATGAGAATATGTCCCTCAAGTCTAACAAATTCTCCATTTGATCTCATTTGTCTCCAAATAAAAATCAAGAATAAAATCTTTTGGTTACTGTGTCCATGGGAAGATTCATTCTCTCAGCCAGCTGATGATGTGGGGTGCCCTAGTGATTATCTGTTGAATTCCGAGTGTCCCGGGGCTAAAGTGAAACCTCTTCCAATCATTTTTTCTTCTCATTTAATGATTTCATTAGAAATTATCTAAGGAGGTGCTTTTTAACTGCATAGATGCCATTTGGTAACATTCCAAATGATCTCATTTTGAAAAAATTAACCAATTTTTAAACTAATGTCCAGAATATACTTTTCTTGTTTCACATTAAAAGGGCAAAGAAAGGGAGAGAGGGTTAATTAAAATATCTGATCTAACCTCAAAGCTATTTAACATTACTATCCTTTGGCATTTAACAAATCTAAGCCTTGTCTGTTCTCATTTATTATGATTAGTAGGCTTTTACATATCCAGAATGTTGGTGTATATTTACGTATGTTCGTGAGTGTGTGTGTGTGAATGAGTATGTGAGCACACAAGTGTGTGTGTTTAAGATTCCTCAAAATTAAGGAGAATTTCTGCCATAACAAATTATCAAAAGGGTAGGATCATCTCTGCGATAGGTTGATTATTGCTGTATGCACACAAAATTAAAAGAAGAACAAAAAGATCCCTACTGCCAAAAGAGAGAGCAAAATACCAAAGCTTTATTTTAGTAACTAAGAACTCTACAAAACTTTCACTTTTTAGTGAAAGTCTTTAAAAAACTTTCAAGTATTTTCCACTTCCAAATAGTCAAATAGCTTCAGTATAGGCAAACAAGTTTAAAGTGCTTTATTTAGATGGTAAATATTATTAATACAGACTGATATATAATGTCAACAGAAACTAGCATACACTAATCTAGCTAATATAAACAGTAATGGGTCCTGCCACAAGGACATCTCTGGTGAGGATCCTGACTGCTCCTATTGGTGTCTTCAGCAGGCGAGGCAGGGCTGGAGGGCATGGTGCAGGTATCAAGGGCAACAACCACAGTGAGCTGCGGGTGGGAGCGATCCACGGGGTGGGAAGAAAACACAGGCCCATCTAGGTGAGAGCATTAACCTATTCACCTTTGTGTCCTCAACACCCATAACACAGAGTTTGGAAAACAGGAAGAGCTTAACACACAGCTGAATGAATGAAAGAGTGAAAGAATGAGTGAATTACAAGAGTTCATTCTTATCCATGGTGGTGCTCTCCCTGGCTTCACCTTCCAAAGTTCAGTTGCTCTCAGTCAACAAGAAGAGTGAGTACAATACACACGAGATGTTTTGGAAGAGGCCATATTCTTTTGACTATGATGCAATTTGTTGTTATAACTGTTTTATTATTGTTAATCTCTTGCTGTGCCTAATTCATACAATTAAACTTTATCATAGGAATGTATGGGTAGGGGACACACACATGTCTGTAGGGTTCGGTACTGACTACAGTTTTTGGCATCCACAGAGGATTCTGGGACACACCTGCTGTAGAAAATTGGGGGGATTACAGTAAAACAGAGAGGAGGGTTCATAAGAGATAATGAAAAGTAGAGAAATACTCAGGTATAAGGATCAGTAAAACCCTGAGAAATCTTCACATACTTTAGACAAAGTCAAGTCCTGACAGCAGATGGTAAATAAAGCCTAGCTTTTGAAGGCCACAGTACCATGGCTGCAGAGTGGTCTTGGGACCGCAGGGCGGGGCCTCCTGGTGGAGGGCAATGCTCCTGCTGGGCTCTGCTCTCCCATCCGTCTTACAGATCTGCTGTACACGGACAGCCTCATCTTCATTTTGGCTGTGTTTCAACCTTCCTTCCCAAATCTCTTTTAAATCAAAGCTCTTGAAAACACGGTAAGTCATTTGTTCCCATTTCTCTTGCAGGCTCCTGTGTCCTTTCTGGTGCGAGTGCTGAAGAGCAGGGACCAGTCGACCACATGGAAATGGACAAAGGTGACCCGTCAATGGGGTAATTTAGGGAAAAATCTGTCTAAAAGTTGGCAAAACAGTGTTTCTTAGCCCTAAATTTACCTACCCTTCAAGACTGAGAACACCTCTGCCCAGAAGCCTCCACGCCCTGAATTTGAGGTCACCTGAGATTCCAGGAGAGCCTCACCTGGCAGAGACTGCCTCAGGTTATAAGGACTCCTCTCTTGGGAACCAAATGCTCTTAGAGTCCCGAGGAGTTTTGCAAAGCTATGAGATCAGGACTAAGATCATGACCGACAAGACCTCACCACCGTACCACATAAAACTAGTCTTCAATCTTGTCAGCGGTCCAGTGTGACCGTCCGAGTGTGCCCCTCCCAGCTCTACTGAAGCTGGGGGCTTTCTATTATCTCCTCTCACCTTCCAGTGAAAACTTTTCCCTTGTAAATTCATACTGTCACTGCAGTTTTAATTTCCATGATCACCAAAGCAAGGACTCACTGCTAGCCGGTGACAGTTTGATCCTCAGCATTGCAAAAATGAAAGACAACAAAACCAAAACTGAGTGAAAAAGGCTGTGGGGCTCAGATGACGGACTGAAAGGTGACAGCTGATTGTCCTGAATAAAATATCCTCCTCATCTCCAGTTTTCTTCATCTCGCACAACTCTTTAGAAAGGAGTATTAATGAAAGGGTTATGCGCACTACCCCAGATGGTGTCTAAATCAGCACTGGAGACCCAGTGAAGATTCTTCTCATATTTGAATGCGCTGAAAGAGGTAAGATGATTTTGCTCTCAAATCAGCCCACAAAAACATCCTTGCAATTTTACTTCTAGTCCTCGCTAACCTTTGGGTCTGCCAAGGGTCTCTTTCCCTTTTGAATAGAGGGGCTATTGTCCCACACATGTGAACCGCAGGGAGCCCTGGAAGGCTGTCGTCCTGAACGCTTTCTACCAGAAGAGCAGCGTGAGGCAGCCGAAACAAGGAGAGGGTGTTAGATGATGTTCAAAGAGTGGATGAGTTATGGGGATGTGGATGGTAGTGGCGGGAAAGAAAGAAACAAGTTCATGATTTATTCTTGAAACAGTGATCCTCACCACCTGACTGTGTGCTTAAGCTGAACTGCAGTGGGACCCGCATTTTGCTACACCTCCCCCACTCCCCCAGCTGTGCAGATGAGCCACACAGGCATATGGCAAGCCACAGGAAACCAGGAAATGTGCTTGAATCCAGCTGCTATCCCATATTTAGAAACGAGGAAGTAAATCAACTCCCAGCACAAACTCAGGATGGTTTAACTGTGGGGAAAACATATACAGGGGTGGAATAAATAGCAGAATTATTAGAGGAGAGAACAAACATCCCTGGAGAACTAGCCCCTCTGGTCCTCACACTCTTGATCAAGGGAAAACACTACTTTTAAAATTATTTGTCTTCCTATACCAAAAGCCGTCAAGAGAAATAACCTCTTTAGGAATGTTTTCCACACTCGGGCCAGTAGAGATGCCTACCGCGCTATGGTCGCAGCAGCTCCCAGTCTACGAGTATCCTCCAGCGCTCGAGCAGTTCCCACACGCTGCGCAGCAGGGCTCCTGCCCGGGGTGACTCAGCAGTTGGCAGTGGACAGGCTGCTTAGCCATGAGTATTCCCCTCTCCAGAGGTGAATCTACGATAGCAGCATGCACCCGGATGGGCATGGTACCACGGGCTTTAATTATGCATGCTAATCTTCCCCTTCGTTGACATGACTAAGTTAAAGGTAAAAGGTTAATATGGCGATGAAAAGAAAAACCACTGCAGAATGAGAATGCTCGAGTTATCTCATCGAGTTAAATAATGGCCCTACTCATCCTCACAAGGCCGTAACTGGGTGATATATAGCACTAGGAGGGGGAGGAGTGGGGGAGCCAGGAAACTAGAACAGGTAAGGTGCGTGGCTTCTACCTGCCAGGGAAATGTGTCCTCTACACAGGGTCTGGTAACTCAAATATGCGCATTCTCACTGCAACTGGATGCCCTGGAAAATGCGAAGCTTCGTACTTCTTCTCATACCAAGTAGTATTTGCTAACACCTCGCTGGCTGAAGACAGGATGATATCTCTAGTCACTTATACCAGAAAGAGAAAACAATACAGGAATACACCAGGTGGCCAACTACGTCAAGGTACAAACACATCTCTTAGGTGTCATTGTGAATGCTGTTGCTTAATATTCCACAGGAAAATCTGGAGCCCCTCTATCCCATCCCCCTCGATCTCCCTGGCCCTACGGCCCCTCTTCTGTCTCTGCTGTGTCTAGACGTCACCCTGCCACAGCAGCCAGGCGGCCAAACAGAAAAAGCATCTATAGTGAGGGCACAGCCTATGAAATTCCTTGCGGTGTTCTCGCATGGTTCCTGGGAACGTCAGCCAATACAAATTTTCTTGGCCTTATTAACATATGCAGCTGTGCAACAGGGAAGTGATAATAAAACAAGAGTCCTTTTGAGTCTGGACCTTTTGAGTTCCAGGCTGCTGTGTGGGAGGTGGAGGAAGCCTGCTAAGAAACCATAAAGGGTGGCCTGCACACAGGCAGAGAAGGAGGTGAAGAGGCGCTGGCCTGGGGGTGTGAGTTCCAGTAATTCCCATTAGGGTGAGGAGATAAGACCTATTCAGGTGAAAGGGTTCTGGGGTTTGTAAACCCTGTGTAGAATTACAAGAACCCCAGAGGGGTATTCCTGCTCAAAGCCTGAGAGTGAGCTGGCCTGTCAGAAGCAAGTCTGGGCTTCTTGTTGGGAGAGGACAGTCTTCCAGGACTGCCTGCAGCTACTTTCTACTCTGTCCTGCTCAAGTGGACAAGGCAGTAATACCACTGCAAAACCTCTAAGCTCAACAAGATCTGAACCTTTAAAAAAAGAAATCTTTGCACACACAAACAGGTCCAATTTTTATGGAATCAAACAGATCTATTTTTTATTTGGATGAAATTCTGGTACTCCAACTATCCGCATTTCTACTTTTATAAGTGTTTTTAAAAGTTTACTTCTTTATTTAGACTTAACTGTTTCAAGTTATGTGTTTTCTGTATGTAAAAGTATGTGTGGATAGGTATGTATATGAAGAGAGCTTCTCAGAATATAAACAACACTGAGGAAAGTGATCAGCCATTGGTTACAGGCCCACCCACTGGCAGTCATGCTCATTTGAGAAGTTGGCCATCACCCGAAGGGCAGAATGCAGTAATAAATATTCAAATTGAGGGCCAACTCTACTATGAAAGTATTATTCAATAAATTGTGTTTCATGGACTTAATAGCTCTGAAATTAAATACCACTGTGCTATGTACACATAATTAAAGACATTTTCTTTTCTTTCTTTTTTTAGGCAGGGTCTCGTTTTATAGTTCAGGCTGGCCCTGAGCTCGCTATGTAGCCCAGGCAAGACTTGAACTCAGCAATCCTCCTGCCTCTGCCTCCTGAGTGCTGGGATTATAGGCATGAACCACCACGCCTGGCACATTTTCCTTTTAATATATATATTTTTCTAGTTTTTTTGAGACAAGGCCTCACTTTGTAGTTCAGGCTGGTCCTGAGCTCACATAGCAATCCTCCTCCCTCTGCAACCCGAGTGCTGGGACTATTGGCATGAGCCACCATGCCCGACATTGTGGTGTGTGGTACCAGGAATCGAACTCAGGACCTTGCGCTTGTGAGGCAGATGCCAAACTACTAAGCTAAGTCCCCAGCCCTTTCCTTTTAATATTAAACAAGTCTGCACTGTCATTTAATTTAGAATCATGGAAAATGTGATGGGTGGTCATGGCAGTAAAAGAAAAGAAAAATAAATTGGACTATAGCTACAGGATAAAGCTTCTAGGTTACAAATACTACCAAGAAAAGACAATACAGAAAATGTTTGCCAATCATATGTATCTAATAAGGAACCCTGTCCACAATACATATGGAACTCTTGTAAATCAAAGTAAAAAGACATATAAAGAGACAAGTAAATCGCTTAAAATCTGGAAAAAGAACTTGCATAGATACTCCTTCAAAGATACACAAATGGTCAATAAGCATGGAAAAATATGTTAAACATCATTAGTCACCAGGAAGACGCAAACTGAAACCGCCATGAAACACCAGCTCACACCACTATGGTTATAATCACAAAGACAGCAACACGCCTCGGGGAAGCTACAGAGAAACCTCAGCTCTCGTACATCATCACACGGGATGTAAATGGTGCAGCCACGATGGAAAAACTGGTTGGCAGCTCCTCAAAATATAAAACAGTTACCACTTGACTCAGCAATTCCATCCCTAGTACATCCCCAAGAAAAATTAAAACATAAATCCACACAAAAACTTGTACGTGAATGATCATAGTAGCAAAAGCTGAGATATAAACCAAATGTCATTGTTAACAAATGAATGGATAAGGAAAATACAGTATAACCATGCAATGGTGTAGCATTCAGTCATGAAAAGGAATACAGGGGTAATATAAGTGACAAAGTACACGAACACACGAAACATGCTAAAGGAAAGACACCAGGCCAAAAATGAGCCACATATATTATATAAACGTCATTCATTTGCAATGTCTAGAACAGGGAAATCTATCGAAACAAGATGGTAGATCTGTGGCTTCCTGAGGTCAAGACGTTGCTGGTAATGGGATAGAGAGTGACTACTAACACGTATGGGGTTTCCTTTGGGGACACTGAAAAATACTCCGATATTAGATCTGTGATGGTTACACAATTCTGAATATATGAAAAATAATTTAACTGCACAATATTAAATGAGTAAATTTTATGACATGTGAATTATGTTTCAATAAAGGTTTTTGTTTTTTTTTAAAGTGGGAGGGAGGCTGGAGATTTAGCTCAGTGGTTCCGGTGCCTGCCTCGCAAGCTCAAGGTCCTGAGTTCCATCCGGTAACCACATACAATGCTGGGTGTGGTGACTCACGCCCACCAGCAATCAACCAGCAATCAGCACCACACACCACAGTGCCGGGCGTGGTGGCTCACGCCTGTCATCCCAGCACTCGGGAGGCAGAGACCGGAGGACTGCTGAGTTCGAGGCTTGCCTGGGCTACATAGTGAGCTCAGGGCCAGCCTGAACTACAAAATGAGACCCTGTCTCAAAAACTAACAAACAAAAAAAAGTGGGAGGTGCTTTGAAAGCACAATTTGGAAATCCTCACTAAAATATAATCTAAAATATGATAAAGCTTTAGTTGGGCACTGAATTCAACAGGTTTCTTCAAGGCAACAAAAAAGAAAGCTGAAATGAGGGAAAATAGTTCATTGCAGTCTGATCAGACCATGCCATCTTGTCATCTTTATTTTGCCAAGCTGAGCATGGTGGCACATGCCAGCACTCTGGAAGGCTGTGGCAGAAGAATCTCAACTTTGCACCCAGTCTGGGAAACTAAGCAAGACCCTGTCTCAAAAAGCAAAACCAAACTAAAACAAGCAAATCAAAAAAGGGGTGGGATGGGGTGCTGGGTACATAGTTCAGTGCAAAATCCCTGGGTTCAATCCCCAGTACGCTCCCTCCCTTCCCAAAATAAGAAATTTCAGCACCATATAATTGATAATATAATGAATAAAATACCTTTCCACTTGTACTTCTTAATTACTCTGTAACTTTTTACATTCATTTGTTAACATATCTACTTGGTCAGTTCAAGTATGTGCTGCTTCAACACCAGACCAAAGCAACGAGGCCAGCCCACTGCGGACCGGAACCTCCCGAACCATCAGCCAAAACAAACCCTGTCTCTGGAAAAGCTGATTATCTCAAGTATTTGATGCAGCGATGGAAAGCTTAGCTAACCCACGCGGCTCAAAAGGTTCCCAAGAACACAACGTTCAAGGAGGAATCGCAAATGGAACAGTCAATAGCTGCTGCCTTGAGAAAAGATTTAGTTTGAATTTTCATCTAAAAAAATTCCTTAGAATAGTGAAGTCTCCAACATGGCATCTGATTATGTTTGGGGAGGAGGGAGGAGGGCAGAACAGGTTTTGTTTTCTAAAAGAATCCCAACATTGCCTGGGGATGAATAATCTTGAAATTTAACAGCAAAGAACGTTGGGGAAAATGTACTATTATCTGAGCCTCACAACCAACACTTGATTTATTAGGTATATGTGCTCTCCAAAAAAAAAAAAAAAGGTTCTCAGATACCATCATTTCATAATAAAGTAAAAAGACTCTCCACTGCAGAGATGGTTTCTTTTCAAAAGAGAAGGGACATTTAATAAAGTTTTGTTTTCTGTCAGCTTCAACCTGAAGCACTCTTTTCAACTGGACAAAGCTTATTTCTCTAGCAATTTCCTCAGCAAAGTGCTTCAAAAGTCTTAGCTGTCAGAATCACTGGGGGACCACGTCAAACCCCTCCTCTACACACACACACACACACACACACACACACACACACACACACACACACACACACACCCCAAGTTTCAGCCAGGTCCAGAGTAGCACTCAAGAATGTGCACTTCCGACTCTTCCCTTTCCTCCAAGCCCAGGATGTCTGTGCAGGTCTGGGACTCAGGCTGAGAAGCTCTTCCTTGGCAATTTAGGTTGCTGAGCTATGCCGTATGTTGCTCAGGTAGGTTTTTGCTGACATTCTACTAGAAAGGAAAAGGACCAAAGGCTTCAACACAGTATTGAAATAACGGCAACTATCTTCAGCTAGGTACTGCTCAAATTTTTGTGGTTCCCACACATTGTTACATCTTGCTGTTTCCTATCAGCCCCTGCCACTGCTCCCCTATTTGTTTCTGAGTATTCTTCTCCCTGCCAGGGAGGGTAAAAAAGCGAGTAAACTGTGTCTGGTCACCATGTCCTTGTCCCTAGACATATAAGTTTCCCTTGGTGGGCCCCGAGTGACCTGGGACAGTCAGCTGGAAATTGGAATTGGGACTAAGAAACTTCTATCTGGCCGTTCTTTTGAGGAAGAGGTAACCTGAGAAACAGCTGTCAGTGCTGCTTTCCTCCATGTGGACCTGGTTACAGAGAAGGTCCACCTAGATGTCCTGAGAGAAGTAGGACAGGAGATGGGGGGTGTTTCTGGGTTCTCTGTGGCCTTCCAGGCTGTGGCCTCCATGGAGGATTCAGGGCCTGCTCTATCCCTGCCCCACGGGATACACAGCTCAGTCCTTCATCTGTGTTTTCTATTAAGTTCTTTCTAACCTGAATGGCTTCAAGAGGACCGCAATGATTTAACCACAAGCACTCTAGTTAAAAATGAGAAAACTGAAGTTATAAATGTGTTCAAGAATGCATGATTGATATTGTGAAATAGTAAATATTCAAAGGGTAATGGGGTTTAGGGGTAAATCATGAAGAAAGAAAAAAACTGATGGTAAAAAAAAAGGAAAAAATGCTTGTGTATATAGGGGCAGGAGGGGAGGTAGGGTGGGTAGGGGAGGGGGAAAATGAGAATTAAGTTGTGTCATATACTGGTACAAAGTATCAATGTGGAGTCTAACTGTGATGTGTATATATAATGTACCAATAAAAAAATTATAAATATATGTTCACGAAGTCAGTCTCTGGGTCCCTTTCCTCTCTACCTCAGCTCACCTTTCAGACTATATTCACCTTAGAATTTCACCGTGGGAGCATTTAGCTGTATATCAGTCCACTTCCCATTGCTACAACAAAATATACAAAGCTGGGTACTTTATTTAGCACAGTTTTGAAGCTTTAAGGACATGGTGCCAACGCTGGCTTGGCCCGGGAGAGGACCTGCAAGGGAAATGGTATCATGGACAGAAATCTCATGGTGAGACAGGAAGCCAGACAGAGCCTGGGGAAGGGTCACACTTGCTCTGTTATAACAATTTCTTGTGACAGCTAACCTGTGTCCCTTGAGAACTCTTTTGGTACCTTCTAAGAGAACACCCAGAATGACCTACATCCTCCTACTAGGCTACACCCCTTAAAGGTTCCATCATTCTTAACATTGCCATAGGGAAAGCGAAGCTTCCAACAAACAAACCAGGGAGGAACACAGTCGAACCATGTCCAAACCACAGCACCTGCTTCTAAATACTGCAGCTCAGGGCAGAAGTTCTAGCTTACTTGGGTGATACCTTCAAGTCTATATCACTATCCATGTCAAATCCAGGGCCTGCTTGGATTACTAGACAGAAGCTATCATAACTTATATTCTTTTCCAGGACTACACAGAGATAAATGAATATAAATCAGAATTGAATATAAATCCAGTTGGTGAGCACAGAAATAAGAAAAGCAATAATCCTGTTTGAAATTAATGTCTAATAAGTTTTATTTCTCATGTTAGAGATATTTAAATGTTTAATTTTTCATTAATGTTTCTGAATACTTCCAACTTTCTAGCAACCTATTTTTGTGGAATTCTGATTCTTTTCAGAATTAAGTTAAATTATTTTAATTTTTAAATTGATATATAAAAACAATTATACATATGAAAGTGGTACCATGTAATATATGCAGGTATTGTATAATGTTTAAAATTAGGTTGCTCAAACCCTTAATATTTCTTTATGGTGAAAACTTTCAAACTCCTTTCTACTAGCTTTCTGAAATGTACAGCACATTAGTGATGCCCACATTAGTCACCCTACTGTACAACAGCACACCAGAATTCTTACTCCTGTCTAACTCTTACTTAATACTCACTCAATCCTTACTTAATACTCACTCAATCCCCAATCCTTCCTTGGCTCTACCCTCCTTAGCCTCTGGTGATCAACATTCTACTCTCAAATTAAGGGAAAATGGAATCCTTATTTTCTTATTTCTCATCCCTTTGTATCTAGGAACCTCCCTTAAGCAACATCAGTCCAATCATTTAAATACAGGATGACTAAAAGTTGCATAAATTTTGCATTAATTTTTATAAAATAACAAGAAATGTAACAATGACATTTTATCAAATTTATCAATACAAGCATCTACTGGTTGAAAGGACACCTCCCCGAGTGAAACCTGGGACAGACTGTAAACAAATGTGTTGCCCAAGTGACACTCAGGGTAAACCATTAAGTGGTTAAAGCACAACAGACACAAACTGAGTAAAACATGTTACTCTGGGCCTTAATCATGCCTAAATAACACTACTGGGTAAGTTTGCGAGGTGACCAGATGTTGCAAAATTATAGTTCAAAAGTATCTTTAATAACTCACACCGCCTAGAGTTACTATAAGGAACTCTGAGGTTTTGTGTTCTTTCAGTGAGGACTTCTGGGAATTAGCTCTGGCCAATGCAGGCTTCATCAGAGGTCTGATGATTTTGCTGCCTTGTGCCACCTCACAACCTGTGGTCACAGACATCCAGTGGTGTCCTCACAGTGGATCTCTTTCTTTATGGTAGTCAATGTCTGGTCCCAGATATTAGGTTCTCAACTTCTCAGTTAACAACTGGAAATAGACTTGAGCCATAGAAAAGAAGAAAATTCCTATTTTTCCAAACACGCAGTTAATGAAAAAAATTTAGCCAAGTCTCCATCCAACTCATTTGGGTTTTCCTCCTAGAGTGCAAATGCCAACTTGGACAACAAGGCACCTACAGAGATATCCCCACACAGGACCATTTCATCTGACATTTGCCTAGGCCACGTGCCAAGCGTCCATCTTTACAAAGTTAACATAAATCAATTCAAAACTGGAAGTGAAGCTGCCAAAACTGTAGACTAATTTCCTCTCTTTAATTCAATATAGAGACTGAAAGGATTTAAACTATAGGTCACAGCTTCTAATCTCAGTAAGTGAAACAAAACCCTTTTATTCCACAATGTAGCTAATCTTTGGGCCAAAACTGTAAAAAGGAAAGTGTGTCTCATACATAACAACAATAATAATAATAATAATTATAGTAAATCTCGGGACATGTTGTAGTTCCCCTTTATCTGGGATTTCACTTTCCATGGTTGCAGTTACCTTTGGTCAACTGCATTCCAAAGATATTAAATGAAAAATTCTAGAAATAAAAAGTTTATACAGTTTTAAATAACTTTTAATGCAAAACATCATTATAGTTATCCTACTTTATTAATGCTTGCTAGTTTCTTTAATTTCTAAATTAAACTTTATTACAGGTAAATAGGTACAGGAAAAAGTACATATAGGGTTTGATACTATCTAGATTTGTAGACCTTCCCTGTGGGTTTGGGAATGTCTCTCCATTGCACAAGAAGAGACTAATGTCCTTTTCTAACCCAAGTCTCCTTGACAAAAGGATTTTCCCCAGAGTAAAATAAAAGATTACAAATGAAAATGGCAGGATGGAAAGCAGAAAGGACACCCATTTATAAGAATGTTTATGAGCCGGGCGTGGTGGCTCACGCCTGTAATCCCAGCACTCGGGAGGCAGAGACAGGAGGATTGCTGAGTTCGAGGCTTGTCTGGGCTACATAGTGAGCTCAGGGCCAGCCTGAACTACAAAGTGAGACCCTGTCTGAAAAAAAAAAAAAAAAAGAATGTCTATGAGTTGGCTTTGGGAGTATCAGCCCAGGTGAACTTAAAGCAGCCCTGAGTAACACATGGAGGCTTTGGGAAAAGAGTTATTGCCCTGTCAGACAGGAATGATCACAGGAAAGACAAGTCCTTTACTTGATGTCTTCTTTATGTGTGTGTGTGTGTGTGTATAAAAAAATATATATATATATATGTACACACACACACACACATATGACCTAATGTCTACTACCTTGGGCAAAGAACACTGATTTATCAGTGATTAGAAATTATCACTTTAAAGGAAAAAGACTAGAAATTTTAACATTCACAAAAAGAGTGACTTCTCCTTACTTTATGACTTAGGAATGCAAAGACAATTTTTAAACCACCTGCCTATTTCTAGGACTAGTTTAGAAAGTTCTTCAATAACCAACCTGACTCCAGTATACTATGATACCACAATACTAAGTTCCAATGAAAATCACTTGAACAGATTTTGCTACCCTATCCTGTATCTCACTGGAGGAGATCATGGTATCTGCAGGGTAGGGGTTAGGTTATTTCTTTGGCCTGTGGTTATTACTTAGAACACTTGGGAATTTTAAAAAAAATGGTCGTTAGTCTTTGTGCTTTTATTTCTACAACATGAAGCAGAGCCCTCTGAATCATCTATTTGAATCATCCATTCAACTACTGTTGAAAACCACCACGCACAAACTCAACAAAAGTCAATGTACACATTTACAAGTTCTGCTGCCACTGCCCCACAAATACCATTAAATCTTCATGACTGCATAACTGTACTCTACTTGAGGGATCTCATTATTATTAGAAGATGATTTCATATTTCCGTATCTCAAAGTACATCGTCCAAAAGGATTAAGATAAAATATTTTCCTTCAAGGGCATCTTTCTTGGAATCTCACTTTTACAGACTGTCCCAGCCTTCTATACCCATAATGCTGGCCACGCAGAAAACTCTGAAATAGAATATTGTACATCAGACTCTTATCATCAGGAGAGGGGACAGGAGTGACTCTAGCATGAAGGCTCACATCACTGTAAAGTGAAAATGTATGCTACAGGAGAAGAATCAGAGCTGTGTGACTTCTTTGGATTGAGAAAAAAACAAGAGGAATTACTCTCTGTCACTGAGGTATTTTGACAGGGAAGGGACGGGTGAAGTACACCAAACTGTGTTGGCTTGTAAATCATTGTTTAAAACTTCCAACTTTCAGTGGTCAGTAGGATCTTGCTAGACCTCCCAGTTGTGTAGGAGGAGCTGCACCCTCACTGCAAGTTTAGGAAAATGGGGTTACAAGAAGAATATAATGACTCTATCATGCTTTATCTCTACCAGATCACGTTCCCCTGAAGTTCCTACGGGTTTTGAGTGAACATCAAAGACAGGCATTCTTAACCCCACCAACTGGCAAATGCAGGAATTTCAGCTGCTCTGATATAATGACTCTAGGTAAATCGCTATTAATTTCTTACTTTCCAACCTACTAGTCAACCAGAAACGCAGTCAGAATTGCTGATGAAATCACAGATCACAGAGGAGTCTCACTAATGCATTTCTTGCTTTCATCCTCCAAGCAAAGCAAGTTCCAAACTAAAAACAGCTTTTGATTCATATTAGCATTTTAAATATAGTTTCTAAAAATTACCTTTGGAAAGCAGTGAACTAAGGGTGGGATATGACTTGACAAGTATTATTATCGATGTAGCTTTCCTTTCTATGTTCTGAAAGTCATACCCTGGCATTTAAAAGACACTGTATTTTTACCTGTTGCAGAGGGAGTGGGACAGACAGGAGACTGTGGAAAGAAATCCAAAATGCATGCACCTCATTTTTCCTATACTTAATAGGTTGAGTTAGATACAAGTAAAAAATTATTCATTCATCTTAAGAACAGTTAATTATTGTAATATTCCATTAGGAAATTCTTTACTCTTATAATCTCTTATTGCTACTCTACTGGTAATTACTTCAAGTGCCATCTCATCTGCTTATCAAGCTAAGAAAAATATTTTTAATAGTCCTCAAAGAATATAGTATAAATACACACAAAAAATAACTCCTGCAAGGTCCTCTATTAAACAAGAATAGATATTTTGATCAATTAGCAGAAGTGCTGCAAATGTCATTGGAACCTATTTAATATTATGGCCTATAGCATCTTGGAGACCAACAGTAGTTTCCAACCATTGGCAGTAATACTCAGGCAAAGAAAGCTGAATTTAATAACACAGACACACAACTAATAGAAATAAACTCAGACAGGCAACCTAAGCATTTAAGCCAATTCATCCAGCTGTTTCTTGAATTTCCCACAATCAAGTTAATTACAACCCTTGCAGGAAGCTGTTCAGTTGGCTTGCAGGTGAAACGATCAGCATGTGACTATTTCAGAACACATGCAGTACCTGAGAGTTTCATGAGAAGTTCAGATGCAGCTTTGACGGACATGTCCCGCCTCAGCACATTCCCCTTCCCTTCCTGGGGCTTCAGTGGTTCCTCAGAGACGCCTGGTGCCGCCACTTCAGATTCCGGGCTGAACACGTAGCTGGACCGAGGCAAGGTCGTGCTTAGGGCCTCCTCTTCCTTGGGCTCCTCTTTCACTTTAAAATTAAGATTCATGGGCTCCTTCTGATTTGCAGCTGTCAAAAGAAAAAAAAAACCAAGATTGTATAAACATGTATCAAAGGCCACTCCCCTGTGACCTACCGTTGTACTTCACACACAGTATGGAATGCACAGTCACCTTAGGCTGACCACCACAGAGAAATCAACCTGGCCAAAGGCGGCTGAGCCCTGAGCACAAAAACACAATGTTTCCCGGGAGCCTCCGGCTCTCAGGCTGCGGGTTTCAGAATCTTTTGAACCTAGAATGTTTCAAGAAGTGCTGCCTCGACCAAGTGTGCATGTTTTCTTTGGTTTCCTGAAACGCCCTCTTTCCAGTGTCTGTCACTGCCTCTCCCACCTATCAGAACTTTCCCTGCCTGTTCCTATCATAGAATAATGCTTTTAGGCAATCATTCTACCATCAAATATTGAATAAACACAAGAGACAGAGGCAATATCCAAAGCCAAAACCTTGGTGGTATGGTAAATTGTGAACCCCCCAACTGGAAAAGCTCGAGACTAGAGATGCAGCACTCCTGCCTTATCACACACACCTGCCTTATCATAAATGGGCTCTCCTGAACGTGCACAGCAGGGCACAGACTTGTCACTGTGTGCTGTGTCAGTAGCCCGGCCATTTCCACACCTCAGATGGGCTTCTCTAAAGAAAAACAATCTGTTTTTAAATTTGGGAATAATTTTTGAATTTACAGTGAAGCTGTGGGGTTCCCATGTAAGCCCTCCCCCAGCACTCTCCAAGGTTAGTAACTTACATAACCACGTGCATTGGTTAGAACAAACTAAGAAATTCACATTGCTACCTGTGATCTAAACTCCAAGTTTTATTCAGAAATCACCATTTCCCCACTAATGTCCTGTTTCCATTTTTAGCGGTAGGTTGGTGTGGTTAGGGCACAGCTCACCGGCCGGTTACAGCGGGAGAGGTGCTTTGTCGGCGGCACCGGGCCAGGCCTTCCCACTCTGGCACACACTGCACGGGAGCAACCGGAAGGAAGAGACGAGCTTCCTCCTGTCACCTACTGCATTCACCGTCACAGGCCACTGGCCCACCCCCCTTCACGGGCCTATTTTGTAGGAAGTGTAGATTGGTTACGCTGGACCTGTTTGTCTTTTGAGAAAGAGAATCTCATCCGATACCCAGTTCTTGGTACTGCTTCTTAGAATGAGCTTTTACCCCGTTCCATTTTAACACACAGAGGGCTGAAAATGAGTCCCCAAAGCAAATACCACTCACTCCTGGCCAACGCGCAGGTGTGCGGCCTTTCTTATTCTGTCTCCTGCCCTCCTAAAATGTACATTTTGAATCACAAGTCCACACAGGCCAGCATATGTAGAAGCTTGACCCCAGAGGGCTGAAACAAAATTCATACGTCTCACTACCAAGTAGAAGCAGAGCTGGAATTAGAACCCAGGTCTGTTAGACACCTACCCTGTGACTCTCACTTTGCCTCCAGTGCACCAGTCCTCTAGCTATGGCCACTGTGCTGTTACAAAGCTTGAACAAAACTTCACCTTCAAGTCAGCTCAAAAACCACCTACCCAGTGAAGTCTACCCTGACCATCTGCTCAAAATTACAACTTCCATATCTACTACACTCCGAGTCTTGCTACAATACTTATCATTTATTAACATACTGTTATGGACAGAATTGTGCTCCTGCCCCTCAGATTCATACATTGAATCCTCATCATCGTCATTTTCTTGTCACTGGAACACAATACTCAACACTGTAACTTAAAGGAGAGGTTTATCTTGGCTCACGTTTCAGAAGTTCTAGTCCAACATTATCAGAGATTAACAGCAACTGAGAACTCTGCAATATGTCACCAAAACAATCAGAAGTGCCGGCCCTGGACCTAACCATTACCCTGGGGATAGGATCTTTGAGATGCGGTTAAAAGTGCTGTCAATCACTATTATTGTTTGTATCTAGATGGCCCCACAATGCTTCCTGAGATCCTAGGTAGAGCCTTTGGGAGGTGACTAGATTATGGGGCTGAGCTGACTTGTTAGGAAGTGTGGTCGCAGCGGGCACGACCCAGAAGTTTTCTCTCCCTTTTTAGGCTCCTCCCTCGACTTGCTGCTACCCTAACTCCATGACACAGGCACCCTTTTCTCCGCCATGCCCCTGGGCATGCTGCCTTGCCTTGTAGCCAGCGGACTATGGACTGCAGCCTCCACAGTTTGTGAGCCAAAATACTTCTCCTTTAAGTTACAGATAGGTATTGTGTTTCAGTGACAGGAAGGTGACTAGGCTTACTAGTTCCTATAGCCTCACTGAGATGTCTCGGAATAGCCACTCTGACTCCAGCATTACTAAAGGGGAAACCCAAAAGATGCCCAGGAAAGTGCCTAAAACCCAGCCCTTTGAGACAATGTCATTAAAATCTAAACCAAATGGAATAATGATAGTCTCCAAACCAATGACCTCCTGGTTCAGGGCAGTTGCTCCTATAACCACTCTGTTCACTTAGCACACTTCCCTTTTTATAATTTCTAACATTTCCCAGGGGCATGGAAGGTGGCAGTGCTGGTGCTGTGGCAGGCACCCTAAAGCTTTTTCTCTCGCTACACTTTTCTTTTAGAACCTTTGTAAAATTCTTTTCCAAGAGCATCTTAGTCAGTCACGACGCTGTAATCAGTGTGTGTTTGTTATGTCTATGACTCTGATGCTCTAGGAAAGAATAATTTAAAAGGAATGCTTGTGCATTTCAAAAAGGTTATGCTACATCTTTTATTTAAAAAAACATTTTAACCTCTTAAAATGAGGCTAGAGAAGACATAAAATATTGAGATTCTACAAACCAATCCCAACTTCTACAGACAGCAAGACTAAGTGGATACATTGAACATGTGAGTAGTTTCTACAGCACTAGTAAGGATACATGCTACACGACATTTAGAGGGAAAAATGATCTTTAGCATCGTTAGCACAACCTGGATTTAAGAATTCAAGAAGACACTTGAAATAAACAATCAGTAAGCTCCTGCTGCTAGATGATACACTTGCAAGGTGCTGCATACCCAGTTTTCATTCTATGTTAAAAATGCCACAAAACTGTAATGTGAGGAGGATATGTAAATACAGCTAATTACACAACAGAAAAACATATGGGAAACACTCATTCACCCAAGTTTTAACTTTCCAAACATTTGGGTCAAAATAGAAGAGGTAAAAATAGAAATTTGAAGGCCAGGCTTTCTTAAAATGACCGGAAATATTTACATGGAGAATAGTATATATAGCCGGTATGTTATAATTAATGTAATTGAATAATTGCTATCTTAATTATCCTACTATGAAAAAACACATGCTGAGAAAGGTAGAGGGAGAGATGTTTCCTTTTTCTTTTGGAAAACTGCTAAAGCAGCAATCTGTGACTCATTCCATAGCCTTTACTTCATTCCTATCCCTAACACAGGCGGATCCGTGCACAAACGGAACTGAACACATGAAACATTTTCTCGCCACCTGCCTTGACTTCTGTTTATGTACCTTAAAGCTGCCAGATGCTCCACTCTTAACACAATGAGGAAGCCCCACTAATCAAGGGGTCCCATCTCTTGCTGTTCGTTCCAAACACTTTAGGAGCTGAGCCATTCTGATTATAAATTATGTATATCTCTAAGTTCGTGTACTTGATGGAGTTGGGCAGCAGCTACTTAGGAGGAAAAAGATAGACTTCTCTGAGGATTTAGAAACAATTCAAGATGCAGACAAATCTGGGAAAGTCACAAGGACAAAATAACTGTAATTGTCCTACTGTAAACGGTTGCAAGTTGTCAAAGAACTCCTGCTTTACAGCAAGATGGTTACCAGCTCACGCAGTGAACCCTTCTCAGCCTCCTTCCTCCAAAAGCCAGTGATATGTGACTTCCGTAGAGACCATGATTTGTTTTAATAATAACACACACAAGCATTTTAATAATCACACAGGGACTGAACCTTCCACCAATCGCAGAAGACAGGTGTTACTACATTTTCAATTTACAGGGGAGGAAGCTTGGGGCGCAGGAGGCCTCAGAACAGTGGCACCCAAGATTACAGAGCTGCTGGATGAGTTCTGGCTGAAGATGTACCAAGTTCTTTTCTTTCTTTCTAAGATACTGGATATCATCACAAAGGACACTAATTTAAGAAGTTGGGCCATGGGCTTTGGAAAATAAGTGATGTGGAGTGAACTAAACATTGCTCATGAGAAAGAGGAAGACAGTGTCAGCTGAAGGAAAGGAACATTTTCTGGGGGGAAGAGATCTTGTGAAAACTCGACTGAGAATGAAAGAGAAGTAAGAGAGTGTCACGTGAATGTTTCCATCCTATCCCACTGGCAGAGGGAAAATGATACCTTCCCTTGAGATTCATAAGGCAGAGCTCTCTCACAGTTTTGAGCATGGCGATTTGGTGAAAGCCGAGCTGCTCTCTGAAAAAACAAAACCAGTGAGAATTGTATTTCTGGCCTCACCCTAGGCCATAGCCAGACTTTTGGACCTGAATGGGACCAAATTATTGAATTTTCAGTGTCCCAAGGAACCCTAGGATATGCTTTAGAGTTCTAACCAATGTCTTTCATATTTAAAATTTTAAAATTATTTTGTAGTTTATTTAGATTTTAATTCTAAAATGTGCATCTTTAGTAGTGTTGTACACAAAAGGCCACTGGAGACCATTAAGTGTCAGCTTGTGTTAATTCTGTGCGTGCAGTCCATGTAGTACAGTCTTTCTTGCTGTCATGAGAGTCTGAGACTTCCGGTAATATGTCATTAATAAGGAAGTAGCTGGCTTTAGACTGATCTTTCAAAAACCCCAGGTGTATGTAGGTATGTTCACCTAAAAGTGAACAATTAAGACACCACTAGAGTTTTATGCAAGTCTTGAACCAATTTCTCAACCTCAGTAGCACTAGCACTCTAGATTGGATAACCTACTAAAGAAAAGCTGGTCTTGCACATTATAGGATGTTTACCAGCATCGTTGGCCTTTACCCACTAGATGCCAGGGGTTCTTACCAGGTGCGATACAAAAAGTTTCTCTAGACATTATCAACTGTCCTTTGGTCATAGCTGTCTTGTCTTAAATGTTAGGACAGATTGATTAGTGTATGCTCTGGGGTAGCTTCTGATCAGAACTAACAAACAAAAATAAGAAAGATAGACATATGAAGAGATACAGACATGGCTTGATTTATCACAACATGAGCCAGGAAAAACTGTATCTTGACTGTTCATCTGGATTAATTTATCTGATCCTTAACAAGACCATTTGGGTTAGGTCTTAATGTTTGTTTGTTTTTTGTTGTTGTTATTTTGTTTTGGGTTTTGTAGCATCAAAATTTTGCAGGCATCAAACTCATGACCTTGTGCTTGCAAGGCAGGTGTGGTGGCCCTGACCTAAATCCTGGGCCCAAGGGGTAGGTCTTAATATTATCTCCATTTTACAGATAAAGGATCTAAGACCTAAAGCAAGTAAGTACATCTTCCAAGTAATATTTAGCTAGCCAATAAGCAAGTAGTTCATACAGAATTATGGATGGCTTCGGTGAATATTGTTAGTTTTAAATGTTCTGTGTTTGCCTTTTATTGACAAGAATGAAGGCAGTTGCCAAATGTCACTCTTGAATCAGAGACTTTATATTATTATACACTCCTTCCAAGTATCTGAGTAAAGATAATTAAAGGAATCCTGAGATTAAAAGATAATTTATTAAAAAATCTGTTTCCATTTGTCAATTTCCCTATGTGAAGTTACTAAATAAATTTAGAAATATACTAGACAATAATACTGCTATAAAGATCATACCTTATAAGATTATTTTTAAATGACTTCATTTTTAATCGATAAATTAATTTTTAAAAGAATAAATGACTACAATAAATACGAATTTAAAAAATAAAGTTACACTTAAAAGTACATCTTCTAGTAGAGTTTTACATATTGAGACTGCCCTTAAGATTTTTTTTGAAAACAAATGGATTCACTGTTTAAAAAACAAATAATGAAAACCATTTCTCTTTTCCACTCCCTTTTTCTACAATAAGAAAACATAAGCTCAGAGAATAATATGACCTTTTTAAAACCACACAGTTGTTAATGACAGAAGCAGAACTAGACCTTAGTTGTGCAGACTACAAGCCAGTGCTGTTATATCTTTCTATACCACCCTGTCAGCAGTACGTGGGTATGGATGAACAATCTGGAGGCCTGGGACATTTCTCAACAGTTAGGTATGCTTTGGATGGAAATAATAAATTACTTTCTGAAATCATTAAGAAAAGCCATGGTTTAATTAAACAGTAATTAATAATAGTTGAATATTCCTTTTAAATGTTAAGCATACAGTATGCAAATGGAATGCTTAAAACATTAGCTAAATATTTTTAAATCACGCTCTATAATTTGCCTCAAATCATTTTATAATTAGTGTTCAGTGAACTTTTAACCATCTCGTATTTCTCATCAATCCCCATCTGGGTTAATCCCTGGCCACAGAATCTACATACCCAAGCGAGTACTACTGAGGTCCCTCATCACAACTGGGATTGCAGAGAAGGAGCCAAAGTGGGGAGCAGAAGGGCTCCCATGCGGAGAAGGGTCGAAGGCAGAAACAGTGAACAGTCCCTTGTGAACGCTAATGTGCAAAAGTTTTTTCTCCAAGAACTGAACTAATAAGACCTGCACAGAATTAGCAGAAGTGACCATCTGCCAGGGATTTAGCTGAAGTGGTACAGCACCTACTTTGGAAGCACAAGAGCCTGAGTTCGATCCCTGGTATCACCAAAAAAAAAAACCAAAAAAAAAACACAACGTGGCCATCTGCAGTAATCAGCCTAGCAGACAGGATATCTCCCTTGTCAACAGCAGGAAAGGCCAGTCCTGGAAAACCCATTGAGCCTTGAGTAAATGTGAAAGAAAGCTATGCTTTACATTTTAGACTTTCGCTATTAACACATTCAAAGAACGAAGGGTAGAAGTGCAACAGTGTGATCTACAACAGAGTCCAGAAGAAAGAAAAGCTTGGACCACAACTTTCCAGCAGTTCTCAGGACCGTGCCCCAGATGACATCACCTCGTGACTGTTACACTTGTTTTACATGAATATGCTGACTTTTTGGTTCACAGATCTGTTTGTAAATGATTTTCATCACTGTGGCTCACCCAGGGTGAAGAACTAGGAGCCATGGAAGACCACGAATGGCCTCGGTGATTCTCGGCCGATACCCACCTCTCTGCAGTGTGACTCTGCGGCTCCTCTGAAGAGCAAGGTCTATGTGCAAGCTCACTCTGCAGATGCCCAGATCCCGGGAGCAACAACAGAAGGCAGGACATGGGGGTGTCCATGCCCCAGGTGAGGCTGGGAAAGATGGGCCACGTTTCTCTGGAGAGCAGTCAGGTGGGGGCTGCTCAGTAGAAAGGAGCCTGCTTTGTTCATCAGGGGTTGGCTGAGCTGCTGGGCTGGGAGGGAACTGAACATGCAAAGTTGGGCAGTCTGTCTAGATGCGAGGTGAAGACTGTATGTCAAGGGACGGACTGCAGATATACTTGAAAGACCCTCCCATATTTAGCTAGAGTACTGTAGTGACTAAAAGCATTTGCATTAGAAATGATGCCATGATTTGAAGCCAAGGAAAATAAACAGTGAAGCAGACGGAGGTCAAAAGACAGTTTGCTCAACTGAGAAATAAAAATTAGGTAATAGCTAATTAAGTGGTCACGAGCCAAGCCTTTGCAGTTAGGCAGAGCTGAATCTTTGCTCCATTTCTTGTAGCAGAAACCTTCAAGTCTCAGCTTCCTCATCTATAAAATAGGTTTAATATCAATGACCCCACTGGGCTGTGGTGAGGGTTAAATGAGAAATTACATGAAGTGGTTGGCACAGTGCCTGGCTCCCGGCAAACACATCTGATTAATGATAGCTCTTCACATAGCAGAAAAAGCCGCAGCAATAACAACCACAGTAGCAAATAGGAGAAAACATGCTTCTATGAGAAAGAGAATGACTTAGCTTCAGTTTTACAGGTACAAGACTTTAATACACTCTCTCAAAGGTCTACCCAGGAAAAACAAATTCTAATGGCTATTTTAGAAGTAGGAATGAGCACAGTGAGGAAGAAAGATCATTACCCTTTCCAGTTTTTTTTTTTTTACCTCTTGTCTTGGGTGTCTCATCCACGTGCTCATTATGACACAATGTGTTTGGAAATATACTGTACACTGTAACACTCTGCAGAAATGTAAGTTGGCCTTAGTGTTACTAGTCTGTTTACACTAAATGTTCTCTGAGAAGTCTGCAATATTAGTACGGCTCCTCAAGGCTGGGAGTGTGGTGCGGTAGCAGAGCCCTCATCCAGCACGCACAGGCTCTGGATTCACTACACAGCATCACAATAAACAAACTGCTGCAAATGTGTGCTACACAGTGTTTCAGAGAAAGGCCCCACGCTGGAGATTCCCGCCACCCTATGACAAAAAGGGCAGAGAGCAGAGCCAACTTTCTGTTTTGCTGCTTCTCTACCTTGTAATTGGGAGCCACACAGCCTGGGGCACGGAAGGCTGGAACCACACAGCCTGGACTAGAATCCCAGACCTGCCCTTATTAGCTATGTGGATGGGAGTAAGACCTTTAAGCTACGTCTTGGCTTCCTCAGCTGTTAAATGGGAATAGTAATACCACCCATTGATGGGGTTGTTACCAGGTTCAAAGGTATTAAAAGCATAAAGTAAGCACTATACAAAATAAAGGTAATGTACAATGGCTAAATACCACACCGTCTCCATCCATGCAAGTTTGAACACCTGTGTATGCAACTCCAGCCCCCGTACTCTGATACCTGCCTATAACTCATACCCTCCTATAATTAGTCTCCTGAAGTAGAAGTCACAAACAGCGGCAGAGTCAGACTTTGTTTCTCACATGAGTCACCAAGCTCAACAGAACTAGAGTTTCAAAAGGGCATACAGGCTGTCCGCACACGAAGGGCCCCACATGCACTGCTTACACAAGGAATTTGAGACACGTAACTAGTGCATGTCCATGACAAGAACAAGAAAGAGGGGCTGAAAGGGCCAAACTGAAGGTGTGGAGGGAGGTTCTCAGAAACACTGTAGACCAGTTGGGGCACGTACATGGAGGCCTGGGAATAGGAGTGGTCCCCTGGCTACTGCCCTGCCACTTTAGGGTGTGAACGGCACAAGGTTAGCATTTACTTGGAAGAAAGCTCATGTGTTACCATGCTTCCCAGAAAGCCAATCATAGTCACCAGGCAAACAGGACTTGGTTCAATAGCCATCTCCTGACTCAGCTTCTCCAGCTAAGTCATTTATGCTCAGCCATGCTGTCACTGCAGATGCGTACACTCCTGTGACATAAATGGATGATGAAGAGCAAACCCCAAGATCCGACACAGACACCCACGCAACACCTCTTCATACATGAAAATCCTCTCTGTCTTATGGTGCCGCTTCTAATAAATCAAAAACAATTTAGTATGCGCCCATTTGTTCGCAAATGATTTCTGGGGGGCTTGAAGTAAGTTGCTGCTTTTCAGACTCTGTTTCTCCCAGTTAAGATGATTTTGGTTTGAATTCTGTGGAACTAATAGAGTGTGGGAGACGGTAAAAAGTTTTTTTGCTGGTTTCCAAATTAAAAATAGTTGAAATGACTTCTATCTTTTTATTTTGGAAAACCAGGGACAAAAAGATATTCCTTGCCAGCAAGTGAGGTGCCAAGTTTCTGTCAACTGCTTGGTTATAATTTGGAGAGTTAGAATTAAATTTTGTATTTTGAAAAGTGTAGTTTTTGCAGAAAGAGAACTGATGTAAGGAGGGGTATGGGCTTCTAATGATGATATTCCCAGCTCCCTGATGTGCCGAGTTGGGTCTTGAGATTCTCATACTGGACAAAGTCTCCTGTCTCAAGGCCTTAGGAGAGACACAAAAGAACTCAATGAATACAATTCCCCAGGCTTCCCCTTCATGTTAACCAGACCTACCCATACCACTGTGCTGCCCGGATTTCATGGCCCCAGGCTGGACACAATTCAGAAAGCCCACAGCTACACTGGAAAACCACTGTGCCAGGCACCACATCAGGGGGCCTCTATCTTGGCTGCACACTAGAGTCATCCAAGGTTTGGCAAGAAAATACCACTGTCCAAGGCCTATCCCAGACCAATTAAATCATAATTCGTAGGCCCTGGGATTTTACAAAACTCCCCAGGTAAGTGTAACCTGTGCTGGAGGGTAAGAACTGCTCCTGGCTGTGGGAGATCTGCAGGAATGTAAGGTCCTCACAGCTGGCTGAGCATCTCTCCTCAGCATGCCCGCAGGCATGTGACCCCTGGATCGGTCACCCCCGTCATCCAATGATCTACCTGTGTCTTTCTGTGTGAACATGGCCCTGTGAGGCCTACCTCTATGTTGCTTAGACTGCCTCTGTCGCTGTAGACTCAACAGAGTCTACAGAATTATTTCTTCCCATCAACAGACAGTAGCACGTGCAGCTCCTGCTCTTCCCTGAATCGAGCAGTGAGCATCACTCTAGTGCTGACCCTGGGAGGCCCGGATGTAGGCGACATTATTCACCTCTGAGGGTCCAAAAGTGCAAAGCCTGGGAGCTTGGAGGGAAAGAGTTTATCATTCAAAGAAGGGATATTTTTTTAGTCAGGTACACTGGGGAACGTCCAAATAGGGGCGAGGGTGAGAGGAGAATTCTGAGTCCATTTAAAGTAGCATTCCACCCAGCATCTGTCAATCTCCTTGGTTCCATTCAGTCATCTTTATGCTTAGGTTTAAATTAAAAAGCGAAAGATTTATACGATCTGAAGAGAAACCAGAGTATTGCTTAGTTTTAAATTAAAGAAGAAAGACGCCCCTTAGTAGCCAGGCAAGAAAGCATCAAGTGTTTTCTGTCTCCCTTTTGGAAGCAAGTAGGTGTCTAACACTTGAATCTGTCACTGTGCTCCAGTTTTGCAGACAGTGATCTGGCTGGCACAGAGACTCCCAGACTCGGTGCCCACAAACAGCTGCACCCTATCGTACCAGCAGGTGCACGGACAGAGCCCAGCGGAAAAAAAATTCTGTGCAAGAACAATGGTGCTGTTATGACACCAAGGGGCCGGGCCTGAGGCTAACTACCAGTTTGCTCTGTTTGAGGACAGGAAGAGCTAGCAATGCAGCCGCAGCTCCCCGGGATCTGGCCTTTTTGTGTCTGAATCATAGCCACAGACAGGGCCAGGTAGGGCCCCACAGTGAAAGCAGCTATTAATTGTAGGGACGGATCAACTAATCTGATAGCGGGGGGAAAAAAATCCCACAGAAAATGCATTCCTTTCCTTTTTACATATCTTTTCCTCCCATGGGCAGCATTGCCACAGTCACCAAGTTTACATTTACATCCAAATATGCACACACACAAAAAATTACTGATGCATCTCACTCCCCAGTGACTTTATAACAGGTTGCTAGGTAACAGTGCATACAAGTCAGGTTTCAGGACCTCTCGTAAGCCACCATAAAATAGCTGCATGGGCCTTTTGCATAAATAGTGTGCATTTGTTATCTGTTTTCTTATGCCAATTGATCAGTCAGTAAATATTCCCACTGCCAAACCATAAACAACTCCCCATCAATAGCTTACGGAGAAACAGATGACAATAGAACGGTGTGGTGCACGGTGCCTCTCTGGTTCACGGTGCCTCACCCCAACCTATGAACCGCCTTCTTCTCCCCTCTATCTCCTGTATTTGCAGACCTGGCTGTAAGCAGCCGAGCCTTCTCCTACGCTCCCGGAGTTTGGGGCTAGAGCTAATTACAGCCTCATGCCTGACGGGGAGTACTCAGAGCTGAGCCCAGCAGGAGTTGCATGTATACATCAGTGTTCTGTTCGAAGATCAATCCTTCCTGCCTCCCTCCTCACCTTCCCCTGGTTTAAAAAAAAAAAAAATCCCTGGGGTCATGGAAGGAATTGAACAGCACCTTACAGTTATTCACTCCTGCTTGGTTTGCCCCTCTCTGGGAAGTAAGGAAATGTCCTCCACTGTGAGCTGTGCTAAGTAAACCTGTCATGCATTGCTTCTCTAGGGTTGCACAAGAGGCCTTGCGCTCCCATACGGCAGAAAGACCATTCGAGACGAAGAAGCAGTGTTCCCTTGTCAGGGACATCCTAAAGGACCAGGGCCGCAAAATGGAAAGTAGAAACATATGTTGAGCCTATACTAACAAATAATTTTACCTATAGAACTCAAAGTCTCAAAATCCTATTTTCCCTGAGTTGGTCGGGAAAGGGCAGGCAGAAGAGGAGCGAGGAGCCTGCAGCTCATCAGCGGCTTGTTCAGATGCGATGATGTCCTGGGCCCTGGCCAGGTGCGGGCTTCCTCAGTCCTGGGTGTTGCGTTTCCGTGTAGCCTCCCCTGCTCTCCTTTCCCGTTTCATTTCCGGGATACCTCATATTCCATCCTTCATTCCTTCCATGCCTTCATTCCAACTACTGTCTTGTACTGCTGAGGGGCAAAGATCTGGGGTGAGGGGGCATTCTGAAAGACCCTCGAAAGTGTCACCGAGCAATGAAACTTCAGGGTGACACTGAGCCTTTCATTCACCTGGCAATGACATTTAGTGGAATGAGACTCACAGTCCCACTGAAAGGAAAGCGGTGACCAATTATTCTCCGCTTAAAGGGTATTGTCAAACTCCAAAGAGCTGAAATAGCATTTGGGAGTCACCATCCCGGGGACTGCCACATTCCACGAGACAGCACCAATTCTCCCCCGACCTTTCTCCACTAAAACTCCTATAAAATTTAAAACTGTACTTTTATAAACGTAATCATGCGCCTTATCCTTTCAAAAGAGTCAGAAAAAACATCAAACATCTCTCCACCTTGTTAAACATCACAACAATCTAAAACTTTGGGGGAAAAAAACTGTATCATCGGATAGTGATGCGAAATGATATCAATTAATGAAAATGCATTTTTATGATGTCTACATCATCTTTTCAAAGGGATTAGGGAAGTTGGGAAAGACTGCTTCCTTTTGTTTTTCTTTAAATTCCATTTACATGAGACACCTCAAACAGTCAAATTCACAGAGAAGGTAAAAATGGCCACTGGGAGCTGAGGACTTATTGTTGAACGATACCGTACTTTGGAAAGATGAGAAAGTTCCAGAGATGGGTGTGATACAACAATGTGAGTGTATTAATACCGTGGAACTGTACACCTAAAAAATAGTTACAATGGCAAATCTTACATTACCGAGAGTTACCATAATAAACGTCACCCGAAAAAGAAATCCTAAAAAGAATTTCATGAAGACAATCTTTACCATTTGGTCCAATTTTAAACATCTGTAGTTTCTCGTGGTAACCTCTGCATAAATGTCTTTTAAAATATTTCAAATTAAGACAGTAAAGAGCTTGAGTAGTGCCAAATAGGGAATTCCACACACCAGTAATTTGGAGCAGTCAGGGCCCCCAGGTCACAGGAAGCTGCTAACCCAAACTTGGCTCAGACCCGTGACCTTTACCCCCACAGCCAGAGCCCACACAGGAGGGAGAAAAACAGAAGGAAATCAACAATCTCTATTGTTTTGAGACTCAAGCCAAAGTCATGCCTACTTCTAAAGGTTGCTGGGTGAGAGACAGAGAACGAGAGAGGAAATTTCACTAAAGCTCAGGCTCTTCAAATTAAGGGGACTTTAAGGCTTCTCGTTCTACCAGCTTATTTTACAGATGAAAAATACTGGTAGAGAAATGGAGAAGGGGGGGGAAGGGGAGAAAAGTACAACCCTATTCAAGTACCTGACAGCTTCATGAGAAAATCAGACGCCATCTTAACAGAGATGTCCTGGCTGAACAACGCGGCCGCACTGCTGGCCACATACTCGGAGGGGTCTTTCAGCTTTGTGTGGTTGGCGGGCCTGTCGGCAGCGTTCAGGGTAAAGGAGGTGGGCAGGCCGTTATCTTCCTTGGGTTCCTCCTTCACCAGCAAAGGCGAGATGCCAGCCCCACCCTGGCTAGTCCTCTCTGGAGTGTTAGACGTCATCACGGTCCCCACTAGCTCCGACCCTCCTCCTTCCCTTTGCTGCCCCAGGCAGCCACTGTCACTGAGGTGGGGAGATCCCTTGACATCTGGGTCTGGGATCTCCTCCTTCACCTTGGCTTCTGTCCTCAGGAAGTGCTGATGGCAACGCATGTGGAGTTTCAGGCTGAAGTGGCGTGAGGAGGTGAAAGGGCATAGCTGACATTGGAAGGTCTCTCCCCGGTCCTGGTGCTGATGAACCTGCCGGAGAAACAAGAAGAATGAGCTAGCCACCCGTCGTGCGTGCAGTGGGGCTTGTCACACAGCCAAGCTACTCCGTGGCAACTGCCTCGCTGTGCGAAGGATCTGAGGAGAAAACCATTAAAGGAATCTTCCAGATGGTGGGGCCAATCCCCACCACGAAGTGGGTCCATGGAGGTGAGGAGTCCATTATGAGACCTGGGCTCAATCTGCAAACACTGCCAAAGGATGTGGCTCTGGGTGGCATCCTGCTGAGAGTCCAGACATCTGATCTCCCTTGATTATCTTCTAAGAAAATACTAGAAACCCAGCGTAATTACAAAATTACCAGTTAGGATTCACAAGAGGTAACCTGTGTCATAATTCTCACGATGCTGATAATTTACATACACTCCATTATGGTCACACAGAGAATTAGTTATGTTTTGCAAACATAATGTCCATTTTCAAAATGGTGCTATTAGCTAATTAAGAACTTAAAAAATAATGCCTCCGGGGTATCCCTGTTTCACGGTTAGAGAAACTGAGTCACTAGAAGAAGCGACTTGAGCCAAAGTGTGCATAAAGAAAGCCAAGCAGGAGAAAAACTGAGGTCTGAACCTCACCAAGCGTTCTGAGTAAAGAGGAAATCAATTTGCCAACCATGTGTGTAATAGCACACTCGGTTCTGGAGGCTGCAGTGGAGAATGCCGACTTTCCCATCCAGCTCCCATCTTGCATGCACACGATACCTGCAAACATTGCAAAATTTTTTCTTCCTGTCACTACCAAATTTAGTGCTTGAAAAAGTGAGGAAATCATTGCACTGGCCGGAGCCAGGCTTTGAGCTGGCAGGTGCTCATAAGCTTGTAACTTCCCCATTCATCTCTGCCAGTGTAATTCAGCACTGACCCGCTCCGCCCTGCTATTTCAGGACTGGCCCTCCCTGGAGCTGAAACTGCCAATTGTGTTGATTTGGGCCAAACGATTTGGGAGTTGTGTGATTTGGACAAACAAGAACGTAAGTCACTGGAATTCAAAACCAAAACAAACTTGACCTTCACTGGCCAGAGGTGACCTGAGCAGGATTTGAACCCAGGTCTTAGGGAGGTTAAAGGCTCATTTGTCAACCCACAGCACCACCTGGCCCCTCTGCAGGGATCTCCTTTCCAAGAGAGCAAGTTTTACTACAGCTGTTTATGCCTTCTGAATATAGTCCAAAAGCATTCTTCACCAGCCAAAACATACTTTTAAATAATGTTAAGTGACCAACAAAAGCAAAGAAATTAAAAGTTAATGGTGAGATCCTGTTGCTACAGCACCCCACTGTGGCTTTCTGAAAAAAAACAACAGAAGAGAGTCTGGATCCCCCAAAACCTGACTTTATCAACACAAGGAACCCTAAAGACTTAAATTCTGTCTAGGCAAATTCCTATTCAGGAAAAGCCTTCCCCTCTCCCTGGGTGGGGAAACACTTTGACCGTCCATAGCTATTAACTCAGCCTCCTTCTTCCCTGACCATTCATTTGCTTTCTCAGAGAGCAGAGCAGATTCCCCAGAACCTCCTCCACTCAAGTCACACGGAAGCAGGCCTCATCACAGCCCTGAAGGCCAGACAGGTGCTGCCAAAGGCCCGCCCACAGTCAGGTGGTAAAGGTCATGAGGCGGAGTTTCCGTGTCCCTGGGTGAGCATGGTGCAGTGGGGCCAGATTCCATTTCACAAGTGTCTTGACATCTTACAGGCCCTGGAGAGGAGAACAGGGGAGAGGATAGGAGCTAATCCGGGTATAGAAACAGCTTCTGGAAGGAGGGAAAGGACAGAGCACCAGCCCAGGGAAGCCTGTACTCACAGGAGAGTGTGTGCGAGTAGCCTTGTAATGTTTGGTTAAGGGGGAATTACTGCAAGTTGCAAGTGAAAACAATGTTGGGTTCACGTTTGCACTTACCATTTTATATGAGCTGTACCTTCTCATAGGGATTATAAGTCACATGCAGCCTGGGAGAGAAGTACTGGCTCTGTCCTCAGTGGCAGTTTCTCCCCTTCTCTCCCGACAGAAGGGTAATTCTCTACGAGTCTCTCTAACACTTGCTTCAAAGTCCCTCTTCCACTGCTGATAAGGTATGCTTTTTCTAAAGCAACGACCTACTCCCCAGATCCTAGAGTGGCCTCCTGGTCATTTACCACCAATCACTCCTATCAGACACTGTGACAGGCTTAAGGCCATCTGACAATAGTTAGATGCTTGGGCAGAGGCATTTCCAAGGTAGGAGAAACTCTGAGAAACGTCCTCTCCCTTGGCTGAGGGGACCCCAGGGCCTCAAGAGCCGTCCTGACTCTCCACATGGCAGACCCAGCTGGGCGCCCAGCCTCTGGCCCAGTTTCTTGACCTTACATCACTGGAGGCCTTCGTCTGACCAACCCTCCTGCCTTTTCCGTTCAGCTTTAGCTTATGAATTTCACATTTAATTCCTGTATGCTCACTCAGCCAGAAAAGTTGTAAAAGACTTAATGGAAATCTAAGATAACCCCAAGGAAGCTGGAGGCATTTACAAGCTCCTTCTATAGCTGGTTATGAAAACATCTGCACAACATATTATGGAGAAAAAGCAGGTGAAGAATAAAACGAATCATGCCTGACACCTAGTAGGAGCACGGAAAGTGCTGTACTGTTCCACAGATAAAGAAGAATCCCATTTTTCTAAATAAACCCATGTAGTCAATGGAGATGGTTGTATATTCAAAAGGTAACAGTGTTTTCTGGGTGATGCGATGAATGCTCAGTTTTATATTCCTTCTCTCAACATTTCTAAATTCTCACCTCCAAAGATATTTCAGAGAGAAGTAATTAGAGTAATGTTTTATACCACTGCGTTTTTTTTTTGTTTGTTTGTTTTTGTTTTTTTTTTTGAGACAGGGTCTTGCTTTTGTAGTTCAGGCTGGCCCTCAGCTCACTATGCAGCCCAGGCAAGCCTGAACTCAGCAATCCTCCTGTCTCTGCCTCCCGAGTGCTGGGATTACAGGTGTGAGCCACCACGCCCGGCACTGTGGTATGTGGTATTGATGGCTGGTCTGCGTGAGTCACCACACCCAGCATTGTATGTGGTTACTGGGATTGAACTCAGGGCCTTGCGCTTGCCAGGCAGGTGCTGGAACCACTGAGCTAAATCTCCGGCCCCACTGCATTATTTTTAAATGTAAAGATGAACTGCATCCAGCTGATATCGAGAAGATGATTACTCTATGAGGGATATTTGCTGCTCCATTGTTGGCATTGTATTAAGTGCTCTTAGCACATTATCTCCTTTAACTGTCCTAATAACCTCATGAGATACACATTATGATTATTAACTCTGTTAGTGGAAATAAGTTTAAAGGGGTTAAACAAACTCTCCCAAACTCTCAGCTAAGTCATGGAGCTGAGATTCTCACTGAGGGTTTTCTGAGCACCGGAGGATTTACTATTTGCCTAGACTGTCTCTACTTTCTAGACAAGGTTAATTTTAGGAAACCTGCCCATATGTGTAATTTAGCAAACACTACCTATGCGTAAGGTCACAGACACTGCATTTCTACGTGAACTGTTCTGCAAATTTTTGCAAAGGTAAAAAGTATGTCTAATCAAAATAAAATTATAACTCCTCTGAATTAAAAAAGGCTGACCACAGATGTGGCAAGCAGAGTAAAGAAAGTACACCTTGGATAAAATTAAACTTGCACGAGCCTTTTTGCCACTTCCTTATCAAAAGCTCGAGTCATAGCTCAACAGGTTAGGACCCCATGAGTTTGAATACAGTAGTAATTTCACACAACTGCTTTATTGTACTGGTTATTGATTTGTTCTGAAAGCATTCGAAGACCCCACGACCCGCAAAGCCCCAGCAGCTCTCATCTGCAGCACTGTCATGGCAGACTGTCTATGTCATCAAGGAACCCAACTCATCTCCCTGGAGTTTCAGGGTCAGCAGTTCCCGCTATTGAAAACCCAGCTTTTCTCCCCCATGGGTTTATAAATAGGTTGTTTTAAGTGACCCTGAGCTGAAACGAAGCTTACAAGGTGTCAGGCTAGATGCAAGTTTTCTGCTCGCTGAAGCTTTAAATTCCCCAGACCTGATTCCTAAACACAGCTAAGGACACAGTAAGTAAAACAAGTTTTAGTTTTAAAGCGATTCCCTTTGAAGTCTTATCCTGCTAATGAAATCCAACTTTGCAGGTTTAAAAATATGCGCTTTTACTTTGGGAAGAAGGTGATAAAGGATGAGGAGGGTTAAAGTAATAACCAAGTAAAATCAGTTAAATTCAATCAGCCATAACTGAATTCTGAAGATGAAGGGCAGGCTACTCCCAGGAGAAAAGGGCAAATGACTGAAAACAAATGACATCATGGTTTTAATTTTTTCCAATCTTCTAAGCTGTTTCCTAAGGTCAATATAGGTTTTGTCTGATCGTGTAAACAGTACTGGTTCAATCCCCAGTACTCCTAAATAAAATACTATACCTACATTTCTATGCCATTTTGTCATTTCAATATTAATGACAACTCTTCCAGACAAACATTATTGTTCCCATTTAACAGGAGAAAATGGAGTCTAAAGGTTAACTTGTTGAAGGCTAGAAAGTTGCGTAATAAGATTTAAATTCAGAAAAATGCATGCTCTTATCATCACATTTGTTTGCTTCTTGGAGCTGAAACGAAACCTGTAGTTTTCATGAGACCTGCCAAGGTTTCTATATTACTAACTTCCTCCCCATTGTCACGTGAAGTGCAACACAGTTATCCTAGGAAAACCTTGACATGTGTGTCACAGGCTCAATCTCTGCAAAATAAAGCAACAGCAGCAAAGGGCAGTGGCTCCAGGAAGGGAGCAGGTCATGGGGGCCTGACTGTTAGAGTGCTCGGGCCCATTGCTCTTCCCAGGACACCCAGAAATGGCGTCGCTACACAAGGCCAGGTGAAACTCTTGTTACCCATCAGAAAGGATGACTCTGCACCATATTTATTATTTGGATATTAAAGATTCTGCCTTTCAGTTCCTGGCTGTAAAGTGGGAGCTCATATGTTTAAGAGACCCCCCTTCCAGCTGGACATGGTGGTGTATGTCTGTGGTCTCAGCTCTCTGAGAAACAGAGAGCGAGAACTTGCAGGAAGACCCAAGTTCAAGCCGAGACTGTACAAATTAGCAACTTAGCAAAGGGAGGCTGAGGATGTAACTCAGTGCATAGGCCCAGAGTTCTCATCCAAAGACAGAGAGACAGACACTGACAGAGAGAGAAAGAGAGACAGAGAGAAATCCTTTCCAACAGCCTTTCTTCCCCTTGTCTACTCTTTACACTGAGCACTGCCATCCCCGTGCTCCAACCCAGAGCTATCCCTTAGCTGACACACACCCTGCACCAGCCCATCTGCAGGGGACCTGGCCGTGCGTCCTGGCCCTGAGGTCTTCCACAGCTCACTTACCTTCATGTGGGATTTGAGATTGTCCTTGCGAGCACACCGGAATGGACAGAGCGGACACTGATGGCTTTTTAGACCTGTGTGGATCACCATGTGCCGCTTCCAGTAACTCTTCCTTTTTATGACCAAACCACATATTGGACACTGGAAAGGCTTTCCACTTTCCTCTTCTGAGGCTTAGAAGAAGGAGGAAAAAAAAAAAAGGAACATTAAGGAAAACTAAAATACACATCGCATCTGGCACTAATGCACCTGCATTGCTCTACAAAGAGCATGAAATCCGATTTGGGTGTCTTTGTTGGTGATTCCAAGTTTTTATCCCTGGCTGCTTCAGAGAGAAAGCTACACCACCTTGTCACCTCCACCCACTGGGTTCCACCTGCTGAACTCTGACAGTGCACCTCCTTAGACTGTGTCTCCAAAGGCCATCCTCACTTAGGACTGACCTGCCTGGAGGCTTTGGCCTAGCCTAGCTCAGGGCCCCAAAGGCCCCATATGGAGGCACAGAAGCCAGCATTGAGGACCTTTGTTTCTTGAAGGAAACTGACAGGCCTGTGTCTAGGTCTGAATTCTTGGGGCTTGGAAAAGGGTGAAAAATAAAGACAAATCACATGGAAGAGAGAATAACACAGTGCCCTGCACTGAAAACCAGCTATCATAACCTCACTCACTGAACTCCAATGGAGACAAATTTTAGGATCCCTACTGCTGATTTGTTTAGCTGTGGCTAGTGCAGACAGATGCTGCTGCCAATTTAGCCATCAGGGAGTCTTAAGGTCAGGGTTTTTTATCCTCTTATTTCTGTCTCTCTGGTCGCCACTAACAATGTGTGCTGCCTTCCTTGTGGCAGACGGGGCCTCGCTGCCTGCTCGGCAGAGCCACACCATGCCACCACAAATGCTTCCATTCTTCGGGAAAGGAAACAAACACCCTGTTCTCCTGCCCCAGCCCCAAAGGGGAGAGTTTCTGCTGTGCTGGTGCCCTGCTAAACTTCCGGTCTATGAACGTGGAGTACTCAGTGCCGCTCTAACCTCTGCAATCTGGGGGTGCGGGGAACAGAAATGAGTAGAGTTGAAGGCTCAGCATTCCTTTTTTAATCATGAAAAATCAGAAATAGTCCAAACTTATTAAATAAAAAATACATGAAATCCCTTTTTTTTTTTTTGCAAAAGCTAGATCTACTCCTGCAGATATGGTGACATATCAAAGAATTCTGATGAATTAGGGAATAAAGACATACAAAATTATGTGTTCGGGGTGATTCTGTTCATTTTCTTGAAAAACATCAATTGCTGCTTAAATAATTGGTTGAAAGACTGACAGCAAACTTTATAAAGAATGGATCAAGCTGACAATGCTTGGAGCCACAAGCGAATCTTGGCATTACTCAAACCAAGGCAAGCATGTGCCTTCTGATATGCCATCTATGAAATGTCCCATAAAAATGGAGTCAAGTTTCTCACTACCAATTTACTGGAAACACACTAATTTTTTAAAAACATTAAAACTCACCAGGGGATGAAAAACACACCTAGAATGAGGGAATGCCTCAGGACAAATGACCCACTTTCTCCAACAGATAAATGTTTTAAAATGAGAAGGGATTGTATATTAAAGTAAAAGGCATAAAGAGATATACAAAACAAATGCAAGGTGTGACATTTATTTGGGTCCCATTTAAATAAAACATTGGTGAAAGACATTTTTGAGCTCATTGAAGAAATCCTGATTATAGCCTGGCTGTTCCATAACACCAAGTAACAAGTGTCGCCCCTGTTAGATATGATAGTAGAACTGTGGCTATTCCTTCAAAATCCTTGTCTGTTGGAGATATACAAACATAAAAGTGTTTATGAGCAAATGGATTTGATGTGTGGGATCTGCTTTAAAATATGTGAGGGAAAAGAAGAAGGGATCGGGAAGGATGATACGAATAAACAAAGCAAACACAAAATGATAACCTCCAATTTGCTCTGAACGCCACTAAGTGAAACTGAAGAATTGCAGATTAAAAGGAAGGAATCAGGGAGGTGACACTTGTGTGTTCTTTTCCTATACCAGTCGCACCCCCCTTACCTTGCTAGGAATGGAACCCAGGGCACTGCACGGGCAAGAGCAACAGCCCCCAGCACTCTCTACTATTTGAATTTTTAAATACACACATCACTTTACGGTTTTAAAAGGAAAAATTCCCAAGGGTAGATTTTAAGATAATCTCATTATTTATTTATTGAGTCAAATGAGTTTCTACATCCAAAGAACCACTTAAAATGCACGGAACCGGAAATAAAGATAGGAAACTCCAAAAATGTAGTTTCATTAATACAGGTATAAGCAATACTGATTCCCTTAACTGATCAACTTTAAAAGGAATCTTCTAACTAAAAATATGACCTTCAAGTCTACTTCTGATGAGTCTGATCACAAATATTTCCTTTTTTTTTTTTTATGGAGAGTTTTCAGGCTAGGCAAAGCACACCCTGTAGAGGCCCAGAAGCATCACTTTTCTTAACCCTCCAGAGCTTTCTTGCCATCTGCCAGTTGTGCCTGTCTTTAATGATCTGCACTTCGATGCCCATTTTTTGCCTCCTTTTCCATACTTCACCGCCATTTCTTCCTCCCTGGTATTGTGGTCCCAAAGCCTGGACGCTGAATGACAAATCTGAGAGAAAGGACTGTATCGGGCCCTCTGGTGAGACTATTGTTGTATGCTACAGAGAAACAATGATAATGACATGTATTTGGGGTTGTAAGAGCACTGACAGAGTAAGAAAGAGGTACACAAACAGGCTGCCACCGATCCCCATCAGCTGGAAATATTTCCTACTACTGAAATCCTAAACTGTTTAATTTCATAGATCTGGGAGAGGAAATGTCTTTCACTGGCTAGGCATGTCGTGCACACCAGAGGAAAGCAAAAAGGTATGCGCTGGAAGAATAAATGGTGTCTAAGTGTGGGTCTCCCTAACAACTTGCCTGGCCTAACATGACCAGTGTACTCCTTTTTCCTTCTGACACCTGTCCAGTGCCTGCTCTAATCACCAATTCTGTATTTTAAGTGTATTGCAGAGTATACTACATTAGGTTCTGACTATTAGTATTTCATATAAATGCATTTCATTTTGGAGCTGTGCTTCTTTAATTTTAATTAACACCAAAATATACATGAATCATGCACAAATTGAGTAGGGAAAATTAGAATACTCCCAATTAGGGGGAATTAACTGTAAGAAATCTGTGTGGCCCAACTGCTACACTGTAACTATTTAGAATTTCTAACTGACCACAGCAGGAAAGTAAGACAAAAGCCAAACAATAAAAATCACCGAAATATGACTGATTTTCAAGTTGGGCTACTAGTGTCTCCTGGTAACATTTGCATCCCTACTTATTCAGGGAAGAATTTCAAAACCAGTTGTGGTTCACACATGTAACCCCAGCACTCAGGAATCTGAAACAGGAGGATCACAAAGTCCAAGTCACCCTGAAGTAAGTTCAAGGCCAGCCTAGACTACATAGTGAGACTCTATCTCAAGAAAAAGAAAAAAAGGGAAAAGATGAAATTTTCATATTTTGGTGAGACACTGTCAATGTGTACACAACGTCACCAACTACTTCAGAGAAGGAGAAAGAATGCACTCTATTTCCTACACCAAACTATTTTCAGGGAACTGACAGCTGTAAATTTCACTCACATTTAGAGCCTCGAGAAATATGACCACTTCCTCAGAATGAGCCGTGCATTCTCCAAGCAGCAGGACTCAAATGTTCCTAATTTTACCTAGATTACAACTGACTGATAAACAACTTCTCCTAAACATATCACTAGCTAGTTAGAACCACTGCAAACAAAACTACACTCTACCAAATGCTAATAGAGCCACTGGGACAGAGTTGTTCATCTGTTTCTTTGCGGAAAGTATGTTTTTGTTATAGGGAATATTAGAATAAAGGAGATAACAAATGTATATAAAATGCTTTTCAAACAGTGAATGAAAGCTCTTGGTAATGGCAGCTGTTGTAATAATAGCTGGAACAGTAAAACCTAGACACAGCCTCCAAAGCAGACAAGTCACCATCACGGCAGATGTAAACCGACACAACTGACGTCATATAACAGGGACAGTGCTCATGGGCTGGCCTGACAAAGTAGCTTGTCCACAGAGCCATTTGGATAGAAAAGATCAGCAGTCTGGGGTGCTGTTCAGGGCGGGTGGGCTTAGCCTGAATAACCTGCTGAGAGCCCAACTCAGCTCAGCAGGGCAAAGAGGGATGGAAAAGACAGAAGGGGAACCGAAGAGGGCAAAGTGCGCATGGCCTTACTTGTGTCTATGACACACAAGACAGTGCCAGATTCAGAATATGATTCAAAAAGTGTGTGCTCTACTGTAATTACAAGAAGTAAAAAGAGGCTGAGCTGAGAGTGTGAAGTGAAATGAGTGCTGGAAATGGAAAGCCAAAATGCAGAGGGCTGTCAGTATGCCTCAGTGCAACTAGCAATGGCCACAAAGGCACCGCTCTTGCACCGTGCGCCATACATGTCCTGAACAAATGGACGTGTAAGCAGACAGATCAAGCACCCCTATATGTTAGCTGTTTTCAACTACGAGCTTGTAGCAGCTTATACTAAAAAAGCGAACACTGTATGACTGTATCATGAATAAAGTACAAATACACACACTGAAGTATTTACAATGGATAAGTTTGCTGAAAACAGACAATTTTGTGAAAACTTTAAAAAGCCACATATTTTAATTCAAAACTAGAAAGCAGAAAACATTTGAATTTTGAGTAAATATGCAAATAGAAAGTAAGCAGTAACTACATGGAAGTAATGTTAAAACAAGGAGGCTTAGAGATAATTCCACAACAGCTCAGCTTACAGGTGAGGAAACCGAGCTGTGGTGGTGTGGGAAAAGGCTTTCTCTACTTATATAGTGACAGGGCTGGAATTAGAGCCGATCTCTACATTTCCAGTTTGATGTTCCACTCTGTTGTCTATACAGAAATCCACAGAGCAATAAAAACAAAACGTCTTTAGACTTAAAAAATTTAAAAATCAGGGAAGCTCAGATACTTTTAAACGAATGTAGTTGTTTTATAGCTTTGAAGTTGACCTTTATCTTGTTAGATACCACTGTATAGGCAGCTTGCAGAAAGTCAAGATAATTTGCAATCGGGTAAATCTGCATTCTGAGCTTACCATGTATATAAGAGCTGGAAATGCTAGAAGACCTGGGCATGCATAATCCATGCATCATTAATCAGTGCTATCTCCACTTCAGATTCTTTAATACTGCCAGGGCATATTTGTGTTGGATAACTATCTTCCTTTCCAGCAATATGTATGGGTTAGGACCTTTTAATGGGACATCGTGGACATGTACCTCAAATGCCATTTCAGAGCAAGAATGTCGGCAACAAAAATCCATTCTAGCAATGGGTATCAAGGGGTATATCTGTGGTTACTGATGCTGACATTATCAAAGCATATTTCAGCAAGCCTTCGATAAAACTAAGAAGGCAGCCTGATATCCACAGCAAGTCTAATTTTAAATCACTCAGAAAATATAGTTGTGATCAGCAACAGATAGGTCTGAGTCTTGGTAAAAAGTGAATTTGCCAAACAAGTTTGTGTGTATGATTGTCCTCAGATTAAGGCAATGGTAGCGTGCCGCTAATGGGAGCATCAGGAAAGGTCATCTCCTTCGCTGGGCTTTCTATGCTCTTGCAATAATTTTACTAACACCCCATAAACATGAAAAGAAACAGCAGCCCTCATATATTAATCTAGGAGACTGTTAGCTCTCCGCTGTCTCAGTTGCTGTTAAGTATATTCAAATTTCATTCAGCACAATAAGATGTTTTGGAGACTATCTCTTGGAAACCCACCCTGTGATTTCTCTTAACCAAGGGCCCTTCTCTTGTTGGCCTTCTACAAGAAACTCTGTCTTGAAAATAAAAACCATTTATTTTATTCTTAGCTGCAACAGAACAGTGGCTTCAAAGAGAATTGAGTCAATGTGTGACATTTATCTTTGGAGCTAACGGACATCATCTTCCCTCTGTGGTGTTCCTTTTCAGAGCAGCAATGCAGCATGTGCTGGGGGTGGAGGGTCACATGAAAGAAACCTCCTCGTTGAGTGTCACGTCTCTGGCCGGGTGGAAAGGCTATCAAGTGGTGGACTCTTAAGGAATTAAATACACCACAACCTGGCAACAACAGAATCCTGCTCAAAAAAAGGGAAGAATCAGGCCAGATCTAAAAGACATCCTTTTTTTTCATGGTTTGGACTTCCCCTGACCTAAAGAAGGTCAAAGCTATGCTGGTGTCTAAATTACTCAAGCCAGGATCAGCGTCCCCAGCGCGCGGCTCGTTGGAACTCTAGAATCAACTTTATTTGCCCTTTTTGCGACATTTTGAGAAGCAGCTTTTAAAAAATTAAAAGCTGAAAACAGTGGTGTGTAGTTTATTCTGTGGCTTTTTTTGGAGGGCAAGGGGGAAGCAGGGGATGGCATGTGTTTATTTAAGTCATTAGGTAACAGAAACTCCCTTCTGTGAGAACTCACTCCATCTATTTGTTTCGAATTAAGATTTCATTCTCAGGTAAAGGAGAAAATAATAATGATAAGCATTAAGAAACACTGGCTTTGGTCTCACCACACTCCTACAATGTATGTTAGGTGAAGTCACACCTGAATCCAGTCCCCAGGTTACCCTGAAACCAACAGTGTGGAGGAGATTAGGCCAGGAAGGGGTGCAGGGGTGAGGTCATCAGGGAGAAGGCCCACCTTCCCTTCTACTTCTCAGACTGCAAAACCAGTGATCCTGAATAACCCCGAGTAGCCGTTCTATGCTGACAAAGGTACATAAAATTAGATGAACTATGAGCTCCATTTCAGCCCATAATCAAACTGTGCTGCTGGGAAGGGAAGATATTCACTTTAACTGGAAAGAGTGCTGGAATCCTCAGCCTGCTTTCTAATCCATAATAAATAGACAGAACTTGAATTTATGGTGCATCTACATGGATACCTGAAAAGAATTTTTTAAGTAATATTTTTAAATTCTCATGCTTCTGATCTTTCCTCCTACTGACTTTGACAAAATGAATGCTTTTTTAAAATCCCGTATCACCAGTGATGGAGCTGCTTCACCAAGCCTTGGATCGTGAGCAAAGGCTCATGGAAAACTGGGAAAAGGTCAGGAGACTCAGTAACAATCAATCCATAGGGGTTATAGTGCCCAAATCTGGGATGGTTCTCTCTTTCTTCTTTCGATTTGGGCATTCTGAACATTCATTCATTAAAATATTAAGTGTCTCAGCACAAGAGTAAGTTTAAAGAGAAAACCCAATTTCTTATAGCTCTCCAGGTACTATATTCTACTGAACACCCCTTGGGAATATTGGCATAGATTAAATGCACTTAAACCAAAAAGGGGACAGCATGTTTTCCTTGGGTGCCTCTTCTAGAGGAAAACAAACAGAAACTCAACCCTGCAGTGGAAGCTCATGACCTCTTTCTCATCTTCACATGCATCTAATCATCTGGGTGAAAAAATTATATCTCACAACTCTTGTTGGTTATACAAGAGGCCACTTTAAAAGGACAAAGCAGCTACAGCTTTCCTTTAGGAAACAGTTTTATCAGATACTTTTCAGGACTTCAGTCCACTGAAGCTTATTTTTCAATCTACATAAGCTTTTCCAAGTGACTAAGGTCCAGAAGAATTCACACTGTAAATACCATTCATGCATTTATTCAATAAGCAGAAACAGATAATATTCATAAAATTACACTTTACATATAGCCTTACCTCTCTCTGCTGTTACCCTTAAACGAAATTTCTTTAAGTCAGGAGTGATTTATTTCATTGCAAAATTACCCAACTCCCTTTGCTCCACTTGCTTCCTAATTTTAGCTATTTTTCTCCTCCTTTCGCCAGATGGTAGGTGAGAAGTTAGGAGAAATGAAACTCAGAATTGATAAGCTTTTCAGGGTTTCATTGACACCTCGGAAACTTGAGAGTGAACAGTTTGCATCACATAGTCATTCAAATCTCAGACACTCATTTTCCTAGTCTTAGTGTGCTTTCTACGTAAGTTTTAAAGTAATTATAATTAGGGTACATAGCTTGTTCAGCTATTTAAATGAAAGTTTGTCATAAATATACCAAATCAATTTTAGCAGTGTCTAAGCAAGTACTTCTAAGCAAGTACTTGTCATTCCAAGCACTCTTTGGCAACGTTTTGGCCAATTGCTGAAAGTGGGCTAGTCTTAGACAATTGGAGGTGTTTATATCAATGAAGAGTCACACAGCCTACTTCCTATTCTAGTCCAACAGCATGTCCCTGAGAGACAAGGACATCCTTGAGAAACCTTACACCTCCTTTCCCAGGAACATGTAGTTACCATGTATGTAATTCTTTAACCAAAGCAGTACACAGGTGATGTTTCCATTATGAGAACTCAAGTGACTAAGTCTTCCCCTTGGATAATTAACTGTGTACTGTACCGAGTTACAATGCTCTAGGAATGTGACAACGCAGTATGCTCTGTATGTGACAATGACTTCCTCAAAAAGACCACCTCTACCACCAGAAAACCCGCAGTTCAAATTTTCCACATGCACCTTCCTTCAGAATCTGATTGGATTCAAACAAAATAAAGCGTTTGCAAGAAATGCTCAGCTTATGTTTGATGGACAGTATTTTTTACAGTCCTTATATGATAAGGAATTATAAAAGGGTAGGGTAAGTAAAAGGTTTAAATTCCACAAAAAAAGTAATAAAGATGCTAACATAAAAGTATATACTGTGATAAATTAGGGCAGAGTAGTTCCTGATTATACAAAAGTCCATTTGTGATCGAGGCAGCGGGACTCTCCCTTGTCCACTATTTTAAAACCAGTGGGGTATTTTCTCTTTATGCTCAGTGATGCCCTGCGCTCTGTGACAAAGATGCTTTGATCTTCTCCCATTAAATATATCTGGTATGGACCTGGTCTGAACCTGGTAAAGAAAAAAATTCCATATGAAAGGGAGGGAGTACGGTATGTCTCTAAGATTATTCATTACCTTTCAGAAATGAAGCTATTTGTGAAGTCTTTGTGTAATACACACATGAAAGACCACTACGCTGCTTACTTAAAGTATTTTGTTGTGCTCCTGCTTTTTGATGCCTGCCTCTGCTCAGATGGAGGACTCGACTGAAATAAGCGATGAATAAGACATGGCAGATCGGAGTCTGAAAGATTTATCCAACGACTGAAAGAAAAGACGCCATACCTGAATTGGAGGGTTTCGAGACTCTCCCCTTGGGAACCGGGAGTAACAATAATTCCAAGGACTGTGGCGGTGGCGGTGGAGGAGGTGGCGGTGGCGGTGGCGGGGTGACTTTCTCTGGCTTCTTCTCAGAAGGCGGTGGTGGTAGAGGGTCCTCGGGCAGCAGTGACGACTTCTCGGCCAGGAGATTACCAGCAGCCCTAGCTGCCACCTCTTTCAGAAGGGCCGCCGAGGAAGTCATGGAAGCCAGCGACAGGAAGGAGCTGGCTGGAGGGGGGTGCTCCTGACCAGGAGTCAAACTCCTCTCACTGACTTTCTTAGACAGAGCTGCCAAGGTGGAGCTGGCAGACTGGGAGCTAAAAGGGGAGGAAAAGGACTCAAATCGCATAGTCTCCTCCGTCCTGGTGAGAGATTTGTCCTGCAGGACCGCGTTGGCTGCAGCTTTGAGTTTGAGGATGGCTGAATCCGGGGACAAGCCGCACGCGGCGGTGGAGTTCGGCAGCCACTTACCTTGATTCCATATAAAACGGCTACTCGGAGTGTATTGGTCATTCTGCTCCTGCTTCTCAGCCAGCTTCCTGGCCAGAACACTGAGCTGCTGGGCATGGTGGGAGGGCGGGGAAAAGGAGAGATTCGAGCCAGCGTTCACGGGGGACTCCACTCTGCCATTGGCTGTCGCTGTGGCGTCGAGTTTGAGGGAACCAGCCTCCAGCAGCCGCCTCAAGTTGCTGCTCAGAGGTTTATTGGAACCTGGCGGGTCATCTTCACACAAAGAAGACACTCCCGGGGAAAGGTGGTCTTGACACGGCAGAGAGTCTCGCAGGACGTCCCCGTCGAGGGCCACCAGCTCTAGCGTGTGGCTGCTGGGAGTCGCACTTCCCAGGGAGGTGTCGGGGGAGGTGGACTGCTCCTGGATCCGGTCCTCCAGGGATAGCTTGTAGTTCTCCTGCACCTCTCCATAGGACGCTTCTGACGGAGTCTCAGAGGAGTTTCCATACCAGTGTTCCCCTTCACTGAGCTCTGCTTCCGCCTCTTCCTGCCTACTAATATCTGGGGGAAATTAAGAAGACCAGGTTTACTCCCAAAGTGAGCACTAAGTTAGCTGCAAGACATTCAAATGGAGTTGATAACATGTTTTCTCTGCCCTCCCTCCCTCCCACGAACCATACGAAACACAGCAATAGGCAAACAGAATGTCGGGTAAGTAAAAGAAAGGTAAACATGTTAAATAAGCGACACCTGCCTACTTCATATACTAATGTTTCCAGTAATTATTCAGGATAAACTGAATTGGAAAAGGAGGTAAGAAAAGAGGGACCTGCTAAAGAAGTGACTGGATGAAAGAAGTTACTATTTTCAGTGATGAAAACAAACTCGAACCTTCCAAAAAGCAAACACAATATAGTATCTTCAGGATAGTTTCTGGATTAGACAGCAGTCTGGAAAGGTAAACCACAATCGAATGGGAAGCTACTTCCCTACTTTCCAACTCTATGATCTCAAGATGGACACTTAACCTGGTATGAGACTCTACTTCCTCCAATACAAGAGGCAAGTAATTTTTGAAAATGTTTTTTGAAATATGTAAATAATACCTGCCTAACTCACTTTACAAGTTTTTAGGAGGCTTAACTCCTATTAAGTATGGGACATGTTTTATAAATAGTGAAGTACTACACAGAAATCAGATCACATCAGCTAATAATATGTACATTACTGATCTCTGCTGTGACAATGTCTCCCATGTTGTACACGCTACTTGTTTCAGGCCTTCGATTTCAATCGCCAGCATATTCACGGCGTTCTCACAAGCACTTACTAGGAATGTGTTTCTTCACAAGACTAAGAGAACTCTTTGAGTTATTTTCTCCCCATTATTTTATCTGTCTACCAGTTCCACTCTCACATCCCGCACACATCAGTCGGGTGGGACACTCTGCCTGCCACCTAGAAGCGCCTGGGACTCTGCACTTTACCTCTTCCGGTGGTGGTCCACCTGGAAAACCTTTCCCTGGGAAAGCTAACTGTTCAAATGCAGTTACGGTTCCACACACACACAACTGTGAGGTGTCTTCATTACAGTCCTCCCTACACAGCTGAATATGGTGGCGCACGTGTAATCCCAGCACCTTGGGAAGGTGAGGCGAAAGAATCATAGGTTGGAGTTCAGCCTGGGCAAGTCAGTGACTTAGTAAGACTCTGTTTCAAAACTAAAAGGGGGGAGGGCTGAGGATGTGGCTCAGTGCCACGGCCCTGGGTTCAATCCCTAGTACTACTCAAAAAGAAAAAAAATAATTCTTCCTAGAACTCTCAGTCATAATTAATCTCTCCTTCCCATTCATCCACTCACTCACTCAACAAATAATTATGGCGTACTTACCTGTTGCATGCCAGGCATTGTTCTACATCAGCTGTGGTGAGCCTAAGGCACGCATGTTATTTGCTTTTCTTCTAAGACAAAAGACGTTAACGTATGAGTTGTTTTTTTTCTAAACTAAATCTTAGTATTCAGGTTTAATTGTAGTGCGGATACTTTGAGATAAGAAGTGGGTTTGGGGTTGCTGTTTGGGCACAGTCTCTGCAAGGTTCGCCATCACTGTCTGAACTGTCTAGCTTGCTCGGGATTCAAGATTAAACAGCATAGGACAAAACCCCACAAATACCCCGCCTTCTCGGGCTTGTATTTCAGTGGAGGAAGACCGATGTTAAGCTGAATTTCCAAGTCATAAAGTAGATCGTATAGCACTTATCATTAAGTATTAAGGAAAAAGTAGCAAGACAAGGAAGGTTGAAGACAAGGGGTAAGAAGCAAGTTGCAAGGGGTAAGAAGTCAGGGTGCGTACAACGGAGTGAGGGAGGGTCCCAGCAATGGGAGAGGGGATCAGACAGCGAACATGGGTGAAGGTGTATGTATATATATTGTGGCAGACAAGTAAGATATTGTGAACTACAGACAGGCCTTTTGCATCTGCAAAAATTTGGAGCCATCAGAGGGTATGGGGCAGAAGAGAGAGATGATCTCACTTAAGCTGTTACAGGATTGTTCTAGCTACTGTGTGGGAAACAGGTAGCAGGTACAAGGGTGGAGAAGGCAGACCACCTTGGAGGCTGGAATCCAGGTGAGGGATGGTGAAGGCTCAACTCAGGTGACTAGAGGTGAAGAGACTACATTCTATGCAAGTTTTGAATACACAACATTCTCATGTTTTGTTGATACTGACTTTATCCTCTGGAAAAACACCTATGAATGGCTTCTCTTTTTGAAACTGAACTCTTTGAGGGAAGAGATTTGTTTTCTTTTCCCCATATCCTACACTAAGCTTAGCACATTGCCTGGTCTCTAGTAAAGTTCAATGAATGTTTAGAAATTGAGCCAAATTCCTCATTGTGCTACATTTTACCACATAACAAACACAACAAATCTGTTTCTTCTCAGAATAGAAATAGCGAGAACTAGTAATGCATGAACTACAAACTAATACATTGATCTTCCCATGCTATTTAGAGAAGAAATGTCACAAATGACAAATTCTCTTACACTAAGCTAAAGTTCTGCAACTCCTTCCTGAGATTCTTTATTAAGTTATCAAGAAAATGTAAAATATCAAATGGAATTTGCTGGAAAAAACCCAGATAAAATTGAATTTTCTCTGTTAAAAACAGTCTGGTTCTTTGCAATTTGCCACATTTCCCTCTACCCACTTGATTTCAACATTTTTCATCTCTCCTGAAATCAGCAGCAGCCCTGAAGTCCTCATCTCCCCAGTGGCTTCACAGAGGGATGTTTTTTACCTAACACCCTTCAGTCAACATCAATTTCAACGATAGGGCTAATTTTATGTTTTCTTAGCAAACCACCTTTCTTGATTTCAGATTAAATATCTCATCCTTCAAGAGAATTGAATGGGAGCTCTATAAATAGTAAGGGAAGGAAAGATGTTATAATCATTACTGTAAGAATCAGTTATCTATTCTTTTCTCTTTATTGCCATTAAATGAACGAACAGGAAAATACATGATTTAAAATTAAATATTTCAGATTATATTTTGTAATCCTATTATAGTTCTAGATAGTCAAAATTGGTCCTAAACCAATCCAGTAGAGGTCAACTAACAAGGCACATAAAATCAAGGTTTTTGAGAACTATGAAAAAGAACTACAAACACATGTCCACTCATGCCACTTTACTGAGCTCATTAAATGTGCTTAAGGTTACTGGTTAAATCAGTCCCACACAGCTAACTAGTGCTAATGCCAGGACCAAGAGCCCCAAATCTCCTTGACTAGGAGTTTGCAAACCAGTGTAAAACTGACTCTACTGAGTCTCCCCAGGTCCCAACCATCACCATGGCCCCCTCCCTGGAGCTCTCTTCCCATCCCTTAGCCCTCCTTCCACCTCCTAAAATCAGAACTCAACAAGGGATTCTCCTGGATAAGGATAGTTTCACTCCTTATCTTAGGACAGATCATTAAAAGATGAACCCTCTTTGATCCCACAGTCCATACTCACCATTCCCTTTCTACTTCTTCTATGTTGAGGTGGTCAGAAGTTGATTTAACTGCATAAAGAATTTAGTACCTCTACTCACAAAGTCTCAGAGCTGAAGTTTAGTTTCCTAAAACCCTCCACATCCATAGGGTATTGGGCAGAAGTGCTGAAGCAAGTCAGAGTGTGCCAAAAGATAAAGGAGTTGTCAATTCAAACTCTAATCCAGGGATGGAGATATTCTTGCATGACACACACAGCAAATATCTGCACTTGAGGCTCTTTGACAACCTTACTAAAACACAAAACAAACAAGTAAACTGTTTCTCAAACAGAACGGTTACAGGTGTAATGGGACACCCCTACAATCTAATCTCAGCTACTCAGGAGGCTGAGGCAAGTTCCAGCCTGAACAAACTGGCAAGGCTCTGTCTCAAGATAAAAATTTTAAAAGGGCTGGTGATGTCATTCAGTGATAGAGCTTTTGCCCAGCAAGCTTGAGGGGCTGAGTTCAATCCCCAGTACTGCAAAACAAGAACAAAACAGAAGTTTATGTCCCCTAAAACACCTGTGTATGTCTCAGCCATCCATTCCTCCATTCTTTGAAGACATATACGCTCCTCTGTACTATCAGAGAACTCAAAGACAAAATGAGCATTTTTAAAGCTCACAATGCTTTATTAATCACTTTTCTGAAGATAGTGCCTTCTGAAACGGAAGCTACTCATGTAATAAATCACTGAAGAATTTTAACGCATGGCCTCGTGAAAGCAGGAATTTGAGGAGAAACATATCTAAAATTATTCTAGCATCCCTGGAGGTCAAATAAAAGGTGCAGGAAGCTTACAGAGACATGAATGGAAGATAACAGAGGATGTAAAGAGGTTAAGGGAAAATAGTATAGGCTCAAACAAACAGGATTTCAGTTTACAGAACTGCAAGGATTTTCTGCCATCAATTTTGTTTTGTTTTGTTTTGACTGATTATTTTGTCTGCTGGGATCCTCTCTACTTCATGCTCAGTGTCATCAAGAAGAGGGTCATGGAGGCTGCTCTGGCCCAGAAGCAGTGAGCTGCTTTCCTCCCAGCGCCTCTCCTGCTGTATCATGAGAAAAAGTCCTCTCTGCGGGAAGCACGCCCAGTGCTCACCTAAACTCTAGAGGATGAATCTGCTGGACACACCACAAACGTTAGGACCAGCAAACCTTGAGTTCTGCTTCCCTCTTTCACAATCTGAGAAGTCCCGGCAGCAAGACACCTCCATTTTCCTGTCTATCAACCAGCACAGAATCATCCTTGTAGGAAATCACAGAGCTGTGCAAAGTCCTGGAAACGCTTCCTGTGGATTTCACAGCTTTCTTAACCGAGGCATCCCGGGGAAGCCTCTCAATGGCCAACGTAAATAACTTCTAGTAAATACATTATTTTTAACATCCAGAAAAAGAAGCTGTTTCCACTGCTAATCTCACAGAAACCTCTGTCTCCAACTGTCAGGTTCACACTACTTCTCAATTTGACACATGTATTTTTCATGCCCGTGTATTCTCTTAAAAAATAAAAAAATGTAAAGAATTAAGGCTAAAAAATGATGAAATGACAGAATGAAAATGTGCTCAATAAATTTTTGTTTTCACAGTTTGCATATTTCTCCTTTAGGGAAAACAAAACAAAATTCCACTACCTAACACATTTATTTATAATTCAGTCCTCGAACAGCAACTGGGTAACTCAATATCCACAACGCTTATTGGATTCTCATGAGAAAGCTTTTCAACTCACGTCCTTCTCCATTGGACAGTTTTAATCAGATGTATTGAATGGGTTCAATACTCAATACAAAGCATCCTCATTCAGAACCATCAGGGCCAAGAGAATATATATGTTTGACATCTATCCATTTTCATGTTTTCTGTTTTAGGTTGAGCAATATAGATGAAAAGCCAAAAGTCCCACACACCATTCCCAGTGGTCTTTGTGAATTAGTCACCAGGTTTATGAGAGACCAGGGCTCAATCTCTTAAGACTCATCTGATTTACAGTCACCATTCCGCATCTCATCTCCAACACCAACACACGTGTGGCCTCCAGGCATCTACCAACTAATCTTTCGGTTCATTTTCATGTAAAACTCTCCCAAATTGTTCCTTTCTACCAAATACACAACTACAGCTAAATACCTATAGCTATCTTTCAAGGCCACTCATTTCTATGAGCATCTTTAACTGTAACACCTGCTGCAAATCACATAACATGCCACTTTATATCAAAGTGATTTGTAAGATTTAAGAAGCTGTATACAAAAGTTGTTGGCAAAGCAAATGCTAACAATGGATTTAACTCAACACTTACTGAGCACTTAGGTCCAGGGGAATGTTTTTTAGCAATAGGGAGACTCAGACACCCAAAGGTTTATAACCCCCAGGGAGAGAAAGCTACTCAAGCATTCAAGGCATACTGGCTGGTGCCACCACTATGGAACAGAGCAAAGGTTGTGTCAACAGAATGAATGATTAATTCCCACCATGCAAGTAGCTTTGAGAATGACAATTTCAACAAGAGTCACTGGAAAATCAATGATATGCCTATTTCTCTGCATATGATAAAAAGGATCCTAGTCAGGGGAAAAATATTCAGATGGTAAATATTAGATATAAAACATTTTGGAGTCTTGATTCTACACATTTTAAAAATACACTACCTATTGACTTGTTGGAGGCAATTTTACCAGTTATATTACCATACTGGTTTTGCCACTAGATCAATAAAGACTTTGAAGCAGGCCTTTGAGTTAGCCACGGTAGTGTTCCTGCACAGTGCCCTGCTCATTGTAGGTGTGCTGGCATTTATGTGGCGGTAAATGACAGCCAAACCAGGAGGACTGCAGGAAGTAGGGGGGAATTTTCTCAGTTCCTGTGTCAAACAATGAAAGGGGCACAGTGGAGCTAGAATCAGATAGGACGTCAAAAGCACATCAGGGCTCTCTCACTTGCCTCCAGTTTCTTCTTCTCAGGCCACTTTTCCCAGGAGACTGAAAACCTGGCTGCAACCGGTTCTGGGTTTTCACGCTCCACAACTTTCCACTAGAGAAAGGTCTTTCCTGCTCTGATTGGCCTGCTGGAGGTCATGTTCCCTTTCCTAGGCCTATCACTGAAGCCAGAGGGCGGGTTCTACTGTGGGCTCAATGTGGGTCACAGAAGAAAGGACAGGGAAGAGGTATCAGGAAGACAAAAGCAGTGACCTCTATAATATTTAATAAAGGTTTCTTCTGCTGCATAGCAGGCTGTGCTAAACCAATTTTATGATATTAAGCAAAAAAAAAATCACATCCACATTTGGGTTGGTTTTACCTGCCAATTTTTAAATTGTCCTTTTGTAGCCAGAGAACACATCCCCCATACCAGGTCTGCCTGAAACAAAGCAACCTCCAGGGTCTTCCAGGCTCCAAGTCCACACTATTTGATGGACAGAGAATCAGAGCTGACAAGCCCTGTCAGGTTGGTCAGGAGGAAAATTTAAAAACAGTTATTTGAAACTTTCAGGGTGGGGAACACAACCAGATCCCTGTCACCGGTCCAGCTGGGGAAAAGGTAGAGCAAGAACGTGAGGAAATGACAGGGAGAAAAGTCCTCACACTGGGATAGCAGGGGAAGCTACTGGGTCAAGTTTTACACATAACTATGTTTTCAAATTACTCTTTTAGTTCTCCATGAGTTTTTTTTTTTTAAGGTAAGAAAATAAACACATTGTTCTTTACCTTCAGAGTGAGTTCCCACTATATCTAAGTCAGGCTTAATATTCTCATGTAAAATGGCACGCCAGACCTTCTGGGTAGCCAAGGAACCAGCCGTGTTTCTCCATCAAGGCACCCATCTCCACAATGAAAGGGAAACTCCTTTATCCTCTCAATGGCCCAGACCAAAACGCTAAAGTCCTCTTGACACTTCTCTCAGACTGCACTTATAATGCATTACAGATTCGTTTGGTTCTGTCTTTGATATATACCCCAAAGCTTGCCACTTTTCTCCATTTCTACCGCTCCCTCCCTGGTATACCTTCAAACCACCCCTGGCTTACAGTAGTAGCCTTCCAACTGGTCTCCTAACCTCCCATTCTTGCCCTATTAGTCCCAACAAGCTCTCAGAAGTGTTGCGTCAGATTCCATGACCCCTTCTCCAACGCCTGCACAGTGGCATCTCGTGTTTCTCAGAATAAAATCCAAACTCTGACCTTGATGTCAGGGCCCTACAGAAACTGCATAACCCTGAACTCATCTCCTGTCTCCTTTGCTAAGGAACAAGTTCCTGCCTCAGGGCCTTTGAAATTTTCTTTATCCTTCCCTTAAAATATTTTTTTTGTCCCCAAACAGCCACACAACTAATTCCCTTACTTCCTGTCTCCCCTCCAACATTACTGTTAAAGTCTCAGAGCGGTTTGTTGCTGTAGCCTCACTACTTAAAATTAGTACCAAATATAAAGCAGGAACTCAGTTTTTTTTTATCAGATGTACGACTAAAAGGAAGACTATTCTTTTTTTTTTTTTTTTTTTTTTTTTTTCTTTTTTGGAGACAGGGTCTTGCTTTGTAGTTCAGGCTGGCCCTGAGCTCACTATGGTGCCCAGGCAAGCCGCCGCGAACTCAGCAATCCTCCTGTCTCTGCCTCCCGAGTGGTGGGATTACAGGCGTGAGCCACCACGCCCAGCATTATATGTGGTAACCGGGGATCGAACTCAGGTCCTTACGTTTGCGAGGCAGGCGCCGGAACCACTGAGCTAACCCTCCGGCCCAGGAAGACTATTCTTAACAATTAGAAAGGGAGCACCTATGAAATGAGAACTATTTTTATAATTATAAGCAATAATACTATTTTACTCATGTGAGTTAACCATGACATAGGCAAAAGAGGCTATTCTGCAAGTTTTCCCACCAAAGTTTCCTTAATGGCCAAGAAGAGAAAGCAGCACTCTAGGAGATATTGAGACTGAAGCTGAAACCACATCCAAGATGCTCCAAATTTCTTGGAGGTTTAACTTAATGGCTCAAGTGATTTCTACATTCTGCTCTATGCATAATTGTGCCTTTACTTAATAATACTGGAGTGTTTTCTTGCAAACTGTCAAAGAACATAAATTCTCTAGAATAATGCAACATGTGTCTCTGGACACCCACCTGCTTTGGAGAAATGAGAACATGTGAAAATAGCCAGCACAGTGACAAGGGCTCACTGGAGGGTGACTATCTTGGTTGCGAGTATTACCAATCAGAAGGTGGCCGGCTATTGTGTCCAATCATCACCACTTTCAGAAACAAAAACTAAAGCACAGAAGAGAAAGAACCTTGCTAGGACTGCTCAGTAGATCTGTAGGACATTAAAATCTAGTTTTGAATTTGAATTTTGTTACATGATTTTGAAGTTCCAGTCCAAATGGCTATTCTATAGGCAGAGGGCTGAAGAGGGTCAATGATTTGCCCATGATCAACAAAGAAGGACTGGAGTTCACATCTCCCAGCCTAAAGGCCCACACTAGTAGTACTAAATCATGGTGCCTTTTACTCATCTTTAAGGGAATAAATGAATTCCAGAACAAGTCCTGGCACACAGCAAGCTCCAATAAACATTTGTTGAATAAATAAATAGGCATAGAGCACTAAAAATACGCCTTGTGCTATGTTAAATATTTTCATATTTGTCAGCAAATTTCACAGGAAACCATTTCCAAAGAAATTAATGGTTCACACAATATGCACACTTATTGAGCGACAGAGCCAGGTCGAAACCCAGTCTTCGGAGCATCTAACAGATGACAAGCAGTGTGACAAAATGGTAAATAAATTTTCAGGTAATCAAACCATCTTCAAGTATTGAACATTTCTAAGATTTCATTTTGATGGCATTTTAGAATGCATGCACACAAAAACATAATACATTGATACTATTGTAATACATAAATGTGTGTCTCAGGAGCTACTAGGACTTATCAGAAATCTCTCTCCTTTTTAAATGGTTCCAAGCACCTGTGTATGTTACTGTCCCTACCAAAACAGTTGTCTTAAATATTTTTGCTGTGTGTTATGCCCCAAGCAGAGGGTGTTGGTGGGTTTGTCTACAATAAACCACGATAACAATCACCAGGCCCTTTACAACCATGTGCAAACGAGTTTCATGAGTTGAATTGTATCCACCCAAAAGATGTTCTAATTCTAACCCCCAGTATGTGTGAATGTGATTTTAATTGGAAATAGGGCTTTGCAGATGAACAAGTTAAAACAAGTTAAAAGTCACTAGGATGGGTCCCTCATCCAAACGAGATGGGCGCCCTTATAATGAGGAGAAATTTGGACAGTGACACTGGGAGAACACGTTCACTGGCATGTTGAGTTTTGCTGCCCTAAGCCAGGGAACAGCCACAACTGAAGAGAGAAACTTGAGATCAATCCTCCCTGGAGACTGGAGCCCAAGCACTGCGACTCTGGATGTCTAAGCTCCAGAACCGTAAGCCAAAGAATTTCTGCTGTTTAGGCACTAACTTGTGGCACTTGGTTATGGGAGCCCTAGAAAACTAGTCCACCTGCCACCATTCCGTAGATTCTGTTTTAAATTTCTGGACTCCAGGTAGCCTCTGGTAGTAATGTCGTCGTCAGTAATAAGCTGGGTGTTATTGCACAAAACCATCCAACTGCTGGTGAACTAATGGGTTATTTTTGCCTGCCTCAATATTTCAGCCAAACTTCTTTTAAATGAAAGATTTTAAGAAAGATATTAGGCCTTTGATTACCTTAAACTACTTAGAAAATGCCAAATATATACATATGTATATTTTCATTCTAAATTTCCAAATACATATTTATATATATAGTATATATATATATATAAATATATACTCGGAATATATATATATATATTTACACACATACATACACATAATTCAATAAAATATTTATTTTAAATACTTTGTAGCAAAGGAAGGACAAAGGGGTATTTCAAAATACAGGTTAAGGGCCAGAGGTTTAGCTCAGTGGTTTCAGTGCCTGCCTCGCAAGCACAAGGTCCTGAGTTCAATCCCTGGTAACCACATACAATGCTGGGCATGGCGACTCACGCCCACCAGCAATCAGTACTACATACCACAGTGCCAGATGTGGTGGCTCACGCTTGTAATCCCAGCACTCAGGAGGCAGAGGCAGGAGGATTGCTGAGTGCAAGGTTTGCCTGGGCTACATAGTGAGCTCAGGGCCAGCCTGAACTATAAAGCGAGACCCAGTCTCAAAAAAAAAAAAAAAATACAGTTTGCACTTGCCAGAAGGCCAATCTGGAGCCCAGAACAGTACTAGTTAGTGCACAGATCGATTACTTGCTCCCTCACCCTTTCATGTACCTGTATGCTACAGAAAGCATACAGACTCTGTCCCCTCAAGCAATCAGAAATAAATTTACCATGGCTCCCACATCGTTATCAGAAAAATTGTCTGCTAAGGCTGATAAATCGGTCGATTATCTGCTTCCTTGACTTTTATTTCTTCTTGTATAAATGTTTTCATCTTAACATTACCAATACCTGTTATAAGATAAGCGATAAATTACCAAACTACTGAAATCACCACAAAATCCCTAATAGATCAAAAAAGAACTTAACCAGAAAAAAGGCCCTAATAACATAATAATGCACTCTTATGGTCTAAGAAACAGCACTCTAAAGCTAGACAGATGGCTACTTATTGAAATCTTAGCTCACACGTAACATAATAAATTTCTTTGTGGGACATTATACCAAGAGCACTGGGATGATATACCTTGTTATGAAACATACAGTCATAATCCCTCCATCTGCCAAAGAAAACCATCACACAGGGAGTTCTTTATTCACTAAAATCATACATACATCCAGAAATTTTTTTTTAAAACCCATGGGAAGTAAGAGTTTTAGCATGGGAAAAGAGACGAAACTGCATTGTGTTTAGTGCTAAAAAAAACATATAAAGCCAAAGCTGTGGGTTGGGTGGCTCCCCCAGCCCACGCCAGCCCCACATTCACCATAGGACACTAATGCCATTGAGTGAAGGAGAATATTTTCACAGGTTATGCACAAGAGCCCATGACACCAAAGCACACTAGATCCCAAGGACAGCCATAACTCAGAGTTAACTTTAAGCACTGATTTAGGTCAACAGTTTTATTAACCTTTACTCCTACCAGGCTTAATGCCAGGGCTACTATCAAGTGATCCAATGTATTTATATTTGTTCTCTCTTGATTTTCCCTGTGCATCTTCTGGTACATACATAGTAAGTCAAGGATAGAGGACTGAAAAAGAATGGAAATGAAACAAACAAACAAACAAACAAAGGTAATTCCAGGGCTAAGGTAATATCCATCCTGCAGGTGAGTAAACATTCCGATAACACCCTCGAAGCCAATAGTGTATCCACTTCACTCTCCTTAAAGATCCTGGGGGTGACTTCCTCTCTTCTTGGGCATTCCTCAGACATGCCACTTGGGTTTTCACTGAGAAGGCTTTGCCAGATCTTACTCCTGAATGAAACCTAGCACAGCTCTCAAGTTCACTGTCACTAAGAGTGATACCTCAGAAGAGACACTCATGCCATTTCCAACAGAGCTCAGAAGCTTCTGGAAACGAATCAAGGTTAAGGCCAAGGAATAGGCCCTACTGCTGCTTTAGGTAAGTTTCAGCGTAAAAGCAGATGTTCCAAACAACAATAATGACACAACATAGAACACAGCAGACTCAAACAATCACATCCATTATGTGTACATCAATACCTTATGTTTTTTCACACTCAAGAATCCAAGAAACACCCTGATTTTATATATGCGTAAGCACATCACTTCTTTTTCATTTTAAAAGAACTTACAACTGTCTGCAGTTCTGCAGCTATATCTCCCACATATTATAAAAATTTAGTTAACTAGCTTATCCTCCATAAATAATTGGCATTTGAAAAAGAGACTAAAACTATATTGAGCAAGTTATGGAAATTCATTTGTGGAATACAAGTTTGAAAGGCTGTTTTGAAATAAATATGCTCTCTTCAGGCTTTGTTTTAAACCTAAAGATTTTGAAATAACTGAGGAGAAACCTATTTCTTTCTTTCATTTTTAAGATATTTCCATATTAATACCAGCAGTAGCAAATCTGACTTCAGAATCTGTGGGCCACAGATTGTCTCTATCTTATATTCTGTTTTGTTTGTTGTTCCCATTACATATGTTTTAAAACCCTTTAAAAATGTACCCAGCATTCTTAGATTCAATGGCTGTACAAAAACATATCAAAGTTTTCTGGCCCCTGCTCTCTTTTATTTCTTTGTGATAAAGGCAAAATGGTACCTTAGAACAGTATTGAAATTCTGATGTATGACAACAACGTTCATAATCATTCTTCTAATCCAGTCCCTTGTGTGAATCATTAAACTCTTTTGTGCCTTTTTGCCACACATAAAATAAGAGGTTAGAACCGGTAAGTGGTTTTCAAACTGTACATCAAAAACCAAAAACCAAACCCCACCCCCAAAATCTCCAAGGCTAGACTATGGTTCCACAGACTTAACCACATCCCCAACCCTGACACACACCTAACAAACATGGCTTCTGCTTTAATCCTTTTGGCTTAAGTTTTGAAAAATAGAATATTAGATTATCTCAAAGTATGAATCTTCCATGACTCTGTTACTGGGTCATCAATCATTTTCCAATCATTTGGTTGGGGCATGGCAGTCAGACTGGAAATGATTTTAAATAGTACGCACTAGTTAAGGAAGAGAAGCCAAACCAAGAAAGATCTTATTCAAAGGAGCCACCTGTGCTCGTTTAGATTTGTAGAAACTGACCAGATAGCCAGATAAGAGGTGTTGTCCAGCACCACATGGGTTCACAGCTTAGTCTTGCACCTCTCTGGTTAGGGCTCTGGGAAAAGCAGGATGGCTTAGCAGTGGAAAACTGGGCTAAGACACACAGAGCTGGTTCCACTCTCAATCTGGAACTCAACAACTGTATAACTTCTGATACTATTTAACAGCAATTGGAGATCTGTTGTCTCCTGTGCCATAGACAAGACGTTAAGAATACAGTGACCAAACACTGCTCCCCTGACTCTGATCTCTCATCCCTAAAGCTGGATAAGAACACCTGCTCCCTTTTCCATCCCCAGAATCCTGTGGAGATGGCTAAGTGGTTGTAAACTGTAAAGTGCAGACAACATTAAGTTAGACAACTACAGGCTGTGTTACTTTTAAGTAAATACAATATATGCAACTTCAAAAATTTACCAAATTGATAAAATAAGGCCACAAGAAAAGTTTTGTATAGGAAAAAAATTATAGAGCACAAAATAGCACAGCAAAAGAGAAAGGGCATAAATGCTGGAAGCAGACAGCCCCACTCAAATCCCACCCTGCTACAAACACTAGGTCCACTTGACTTGAACAATCCCCTCCTCTCATACCTAGAACAGAATACTCATAGCTACAGTGTCTGGAAGGTGGCTAAGAGTTATGTAAGTAAAGCACCTGGCATAGAGTTAGTAGTTTGTGCCTGTGAGTTTCCTCTTTTCCTTCCTCCCAGGCTCCTAGGAATCTCAGAGGAGCAAACATTATGTTTAAAGAACAGGGCTTACCTCAGGGCTGCGGATACTGCTCCCCAGCGCTGTATCATAGTCACCTCAACCAAAGAAGACAGGAAACTTCTGGTTGTTATGACCATGGAATCCAGATGCAGAATATGCCCAGTCATCAGGAAAATCTTACAGTTTTGGCACAGTTTGAACACAGAGAGGAACAGCCAATAGCTGAGGGAGACGCTACAGCCTGGAATGTGCCACAGACTTCCAACCACAAATGTTCCCTCTTGCACTTAGACTGTGGCAGCCCATGTGGTGCAAGCCAAGACTCTGGTCTTCTGGCCAAGTCTCCTGCTGAAGCATGTGACTTTCTCCAAGCATTTTTGGGGCACGTTCATGTGAGTGTCCAGGGCACTCTTCACCCCCTCCCCAGCCTTGAAGTGTAAATTACTGTTTTATTTCTGAAAGAGGAAGACAATAGAGATGGTCTCCAGGACCATTTCCCTCCTAAAATGTTTTAGTCATATTGTTAACTTTGTGTATTAATGCATTTAACAATGTTTGTGGAATACCTCCTATGTCTTAGATTCTGTGACTGGTTCTTAACTCCTCCTTCTGTTAACTCATTTATCAATCTTTACTGCTCATCAACTATATATCAAGTACTATCATGTATGTACAAGAATGCACTAAAATGAAAAAGAAAGTAGTCTATGCCCTTGAAAAGCTCATTGTCAATAAGGACATCAAGTAAGCAATTATGACATGTATTATACAGGGGTATAAGTATGGCTCAGATAACAGATCAGTTGGTATGAATGAAACCAGGAATATCTAGGAGGGCAGAGGACGAGCTCAGATGAAGAAGCATCATCAAAGTCAAAAAGTCCAAACTTTATCTTTCTAGGAAATGCCTAAAAGTTCTTAAATAAGGACTTCCTGGGTTACAGGACTGGCTTAGAAAGTGCACTGTGGGTCCGTGTGAAGACTGGATTACAGAGGAGGTGAGATTTGTGCCCAGAGTGGTTGTGGTTGGGAACTAGTTCAAATCTTCACTGGAAAAAATGACAGTATGAACCATGACAGTGACAAAAGGGTGAAAACAATGGATTCTAGAGCTATTTTACAGGTAGAGTCGAGATTTGGTGATTGATTCACTGGTGGGGGCTTCTGGATCACATCTAGTTTACTGATTACTGGGTCATATTATGGTTAGTCAAATACGAGTACAGCAACCCAAAAAGAAAACATAAGAAAACCAGCAATACTCGTACTTCCCAGGCATGAAAACCTAAGCCATCCCTTAAGTACACCTGGATGACCTCCAAGGTAAACCTTGGTGGACCCCTGGAAATCGATGGAGTTCTCCCCTAGTGGAGAACCAGGAAGCTATTGGATAAACATGGCACATCTTCAAGGGCCAACAGTCATGATATACATATATATGTACAAGAAAGGTAATTTAACTGATGAGTTTATTTAAAGCATTATTTTAAGTTAACAGGTACAGAGTGAAAAGTATATTTGATTCAAATTTATAGATAGAACAAGAAAACCCAAAGTACTTAGGAGAAATCTCAAAGAAGCTGGGAGAATTCTTGTGAGGTAAAAGTTCCTCATCTTTAGGCTTCACTGCCTTTTGGGGTCTTTACTGAAAATATTCACACAATGCTGCATGATGTCATTATCTAGTAGAGTTGAAGAATTGATATTTTCATTTATTTCTGCAAAGACACCTTAGTATGGTCCAAGAATTCCAAAGTTCTCTGAGGCCCTTTTAGAGACCCTCTAGGTCAAAGTTGTTGCCACAGTAACAGTCTGATATCATTTGCCCTTTTCCCTCCATTTATTTGTACTAATACAAAAGCAACAGTGTGCAAAACTTTTGGTACTTTACTTCAGATCAAGCCAGTAGCAACAAACCATACCTGTAAATTTTATATTCTTCACAAAACAACAACAAAAAGAAACTAACACAAAAACTCGAAAGCAGAACAAAACCTTGTAAAAGCCTGGTAGTTTCACATAAGAATATTGTTACCAGGCATGATGGCAGACACCTTGTAATACAGTGTACTATGAGGCTACAGCAGGAGGATCACAAGTTTGATTCCTACCTCGGGATCTAAGCAAGATCATCTCAATATTAAAAAAAAGAAATCACTGTCATCAACCTTCACAATGGCAGCCCAGTGCAAAGGCCCTACATTCAATTTCCAATATGACAAAATAATTAATAATAATAATAATGTTTTTGATGAAGCAGGAAAACTTACTAATTTTGCTGAAGAGTAACCCATGAGCAAGCATCTCTGTGTTCATACATGTAATGAAATACATATATAAGCACTTCTACTGCAACAAGGAAAAGGACATGAGTGACTTGTTTGATTAGGAGCTGAATGAGACACTTTCATGGAACATCACTTTTAATTCAAAGAATCACTGACAAATTATGGTCAGTCAAATTGAGTCTTTGACATATTATTCCTTGAAAATGAAAGAAATAAAGCTGACACTTTAAGGAAAAACCCAGAGTGTTTTCAAGCATCATTAAAATTCTGGAAGACTTGTGAACTTGAGAGCTTCCCAATACTGTACTTAAAGACTCTGAAGATAAGAGTTCTCTGGATATTAATATTTGTACATTGTATAATAAAATATGTAGATATAACTGAGGCAATTAATATTTTGCAAGTGTCCAGTACTAATGTTATTTGCAGGATGATTCATTCAAAGCACAAAGCAGCCCAGTAGTTTCAATGTAACAGAATATGAAAAGTTCATTGAACTGTTTTGATTCAGCATTGCAACTAATCTTTATGAAGTGATCTCTTTTTGAGTTTTGATCTAGTTCAAAGAATATTCACCATTATCTAAAAAGACTATTATGTCTGATGGAAGCCATATTTTCTTCATTTACTCTATCTTAAACCTGATACAACAGATTGAGTACAGCAGTGGATAAGAGATCCTGGTTGTCTTCCATTAAGCCAGGCACTGTAGATTTACAAAAATATAAAATGTCACTCGATGCCATTAAATGGTTTTGGAAAAAACAAAATTTTCATTAAAAATGTGGTAGGTCTCATTAGCATGTAATGGATTAGAAACACTATTTTTTTTTTTTTTGAGACAGGGTCTTGCTTTGTAGTTCAGGCTGGTCCTCAGCTCACTATGTAGCCCAGGCAAGCCTGGAACTCAGCAATCCTCCTGCCTCTGTCTCCTGAGTGCTGGGATTACAGGCGTGAGCCACCACGCCCAGCACTGTGGTATGTGGTATTGATGGTTGGTGGGCGTGAGTCTCCATGCCCAGCATTGTATGTGGTTACTGGGATCGAACTCAGGGCCTTGCACTTGTGAGGTAGGTGCTGGAACCACTGAGCTAAATCTCCGGCCCTAGAAACACTATTTTAATGATGAAAATATTTAATTCCTCTGTTTTAATCTCTACTATAATAATGACCATACAAAGATCTAGGGTCTTCAGTAATGTCTAGGGATCCTGGAAGAGGAGCCCTGAGACTAAAAGGTGTGAGAATCAGTGTTTTAGAGAAATTAACACTAATACCAAAGTGATTTGAACATGTATGTTTACAGCAGCATAGTTCCTAACTGCAAAAAGTGGGAACTTTTTTTTGTAGTACTGTGTCTACAGGGCTGTACTGGATAGAACGTGGTGAGATGAATGCAGCTCAGCTACCAACACCAATGGTCAATCTTAGGCAACCACTGAATGGAAACCACGGTACAGAAACCATACTGTATGCTCCCACTTTTATAGATTTTGAAGACAAGCAAAAGTAACTAATGTAGTAAAGCTATTGGAGAAAATGCAAAGGGAATAATGAACAGAAAATTTAGGATAAGAGGATCTGTTTGGGGACTAGTAAAACACACTATGCTCAAGTTTAATAGTAATGAAACTCTGGGCTGGGTGTTGGGTTTACAGGTGTTTGTTTTCTCACTATGTTTCATTGTATTACATAACTTAGATCTATTATTCTTGAGAAGAGCACATATTTTATGGCCTTCAAGGAGAGGGGCTTCATTGGCACTTTCCCTGCCAATGAGTTGGGGAGGAAGAGGCAAGAGAGGGTAAAACCCGGGGGCAGGGAGATCTCCACAACACAGGCCCCAAGAAGAATATCACCAGATGGGGCTCTCCCACCAGCCCCTGCCACCCACCTTAGTTTTGTAAGTTTTTCAACTGAACTCCCTCTTCTTGAAAAGGCCATTTCTCCCCTTAAGCCGTCATCCTCCCTCCCCATTTTTTTTTCAGTGTGAGAATCTAACACAGTGTACAGCTGATTTTCAAGTTGCCCCCGTGTTCTCCAGTTAGCAATCACAGTTTCCTCTCCCTTGGGCCAGCCTTTGCCACGCTTTCCCTGCCTTCCTTGCCTTTCTAGAATGGTACCTCTGGTTCAGCAAAGCTCTCTTCTTTTAGTGGCTCTGCCTGCTTGTGGTTTATTCAACCTTGTGACTCATGTCACTTCTCAGGCTTGGGAAGGGCTCGCTCTTATCAATATCTACATCTACTCCTTCCTTGAGGATGCCTGGGATGTCATTCCTTCACAAATCGTTTGCCTATAACTCTTATTGTACATTTCTACAAACATTTATGCATTGAATTCATACCATCTCATTCTTCTTAAGATGCTGATTTGTACTTATCTGTGATTGTTTTGTGTCAACAGTTGAAGACATTATTGGCAGAGATGCCATTCCACAGAACTTCTGTGAGCAGGTTCGTGCTCAAAACTTCATGAAAAAGCAAGAAACCATAGCTATGCTGTACCATGTGCCATGCAACAATAATCAAAAGGGGATTTTCAGCGCAATGCTCTGAAAGAGGAGTTCCTCCAGAGTTTCAATTTTATAATAGAAATTAAGGAAAGCAGCATTTGCCTTATACAATTACTTTTCATAATATTAAACAATTTCAGAACTCAACACTTTCCTCCCCATCCTACTCTGAATTACTGGAGATTTTTAGAAAATCACCCAAGAGGTGGCTGAGCCAGATCCTTTATATACCCAAGATCTTGTCTTTCATTTCAGAACAAATTTTTGATTGCTGCTGTTGTTCAACAGGTCCTTATCAAATCAAATTTATCTTCCTTGAGCCTTCTACCCTATTATACTTTGCTCCTGTTTTCAGCTTAGCTTTTCACACATCCATGAAAAGTGTTTTTTCAAGCTGAATTTGTTTTCATCTCTTTCTCTGCCCACCTGTCTCCTGAGAGCAGGTACCACACTCTGCTCGGCTCTACAAATCCACAGGTCCTGACAGGCACACTCAGTTACTGTTGGTGGAATGAATGAATAAGTATAGGAATAAAGTATCAGTGATCACGAAAAGCTGACAATTTGTGATGAACGACGATTCCCAGTGACTCCCTGTTTCACTTGACAGAATTTCCTATTTTTGAATGTGGACGCCAGGCACAATTTTTATCCACCCCCATTCTTCTCTTCAAATTAAGCACTCCCAATTGCCTCCATAATTAATTCCTCTAGGATGATCTCCAGAACCTACCACATTTTAGCTGCCTCCCTTCTGGTGAGTAGTTTATCAATTTCCCCTTTAAATTGGAGCATCCACTCCCGAGCTCAGTATGAGAGATGTGATCTCATCTGCTTATAAGAATATTGCCACCCTCGTTCTGAATTCAGTACTTTAAAATTACATTAGTCAACTGCTGAAATGCATCTATATTTCAAATAAAAGCTGAATTTTAAATATTACTTGTTGGTTATAGTGGTTATCTCTGGGGCTGGAAGTTGGGTAAGAATACTTTCTCATTTTAAACATTTATACAGAGCTTTAATTATTTATACTAAGCATGTGCTACTTTTGTCATTAAAAGCCAATGAAGATTATTAAAAATAAGTTAACTCTTCTTTCCCCTATCTTATCCCAAATTACTGAAAACAACTAGGAAGTCACCTAACAGGTATTTGAGCAGCTTCTTCATACACACAGTATCTATTTCATTTCATGTTTTTAACTAACAGTCTATCATAGTAAAGATTTCTACGGCCTCAGTCTGATGGAGAACATTTAACTCTTATTTAAACCAACTGTACCTTTTCCTCTCCTTTGTATACAGTTTCTCATGAGGATTTGAAGAGCAAATGGTGCATGAGGGGCAAGTACAATCCAGTGCTCTAGCCAGTCCCAACCTTACTGTGAGATTGTAAAATTTCTCTCGTCCCATAAATGTCAGAAAGCAGCTCACTATAATTTGATTTCTCTCTTCCTTAAGGTCAGATTAAAACACAGTAACTTCTTATTTGAGGTTTGCTTTCCCCTAGAAGGGAGAAATCATAGGGCACATTTCAGGAACGTTTCCTGGAGCGCAAGGTCTCTCCCATACTGTGTTTCCTCCCAAATACAGCTGTGTTTCATGCTCTGAAGAGCCAAACAAGTGCAGATTAGATGCCTAATTCTAGGCCATTCCAGAGGACAGCGCTGGCCACTTGGAGCACACGTCTCAGGCTCCACAAAGTGTCACTCTATATGAGTCTGCTCTATTACCCTCTGCTTAGCCTAAGGTCAAAATTGCAGATCTTGAATCTTGGAGGAAAGAGATGACACTGGTGGCACAAATTGTCAAGAATCACAGAGCCAACACGTTCCATCAGCACCTAAAGGGTCCTCCTGCAGGACAGGGTCTCTCAGCAGGGCTGGGGGGAATCCTAGCGTGGACCCTGAGTGGACACACTAAAGCAGGGCTGAACATGGAGAAGCCACCAGATGGGCCCCTCTCGGCTACGCTGATGCTGACGATTTCTACCTGGCTCAACTTCTACTTCTCACCACTAAGGAGAAGCAGCTCTCCCTCCCGTCTGCCTCACAGGCAGTGAAAGCACTTTAGCGACCGTAAGGCAGACTATAATGAGAGAAACATACTGTTATACAGTTTACAAGAAAGAGCTTCTTAAACCACAGTGAGGTTAAGAGATTTGCTAAAGGTCACAAAGCCCGAGAGAAACCTGGGTGACAGCATAGCAGAGAAAACTTTGGTCTCCACCGGTAGAAGGAATATTCGCATGTACAGGAGAAGATTGGAGTCTAAGCCTCTGGTTTCCAGCCTGGAGAAGTCGGAGCCAATTACTCGAGTCCATGAGCTAATTTTAGGGTTTCAGATGCACAAGGCATCATCAATAATCTGTCCACGCTCAGCATCACATGCCTTTATTCTTGTCCAAAATGACATCACCCCAGAGTGGGAGTTCTGGTTAGTTCAGGGGTTCTCAACCCTGGTTATCCATTTAAATTACCCTGGGAGCTTTATAAAAATGTCTAGTCGCAGGCTTCCCCTGGCCAACAGAAATGAAGTCTCAACTGGGGTTTTTATCTTTTTTAAATCTCACAAGTGAGTCTAACATGGCTGGGGTTAAGAACCAGTAGCTGGCTTAATGGTGATCAGAAACTAAAGAGCAGCAAGACAGTCCTTGATTAATCACACAATACAGTGAAAGTGCTACTCTCATGATCTTCAGTTTAAATGAGTCTACACCTAAGATATATCAACACAACCAGCATTTACTCTGCACATACCCAAATATCTACATGTATGAACTCAGCTTCCACAGATTCTAAAATGTTCCTCCATTCCACTTTACATATGAGAAAAACAGGCAGAGAATAGGAGGCACTTGCTAATGCCATAACTAACACACAGCATAGCCAGGATACTAATCTGTACCTCATCCAGATTCGTGACACCTCTCCGGGGTGTGGTCCCCAATTCCTTTGATTCTGATGAATTGAAAATTTAGAGAATACTCTCCAGTGTAGAAGAGTTTCTAATCCAAACACCTGCAGGGACCAGGAGGAAAGGCATCTAGGGAAGGTGGGCAGGTGTGGATGCATATGGGGACACGGTGGCCGAGCAGTAGGGATGTGACAGACTGAGGAGCACATGCCTGGGAAAGGGAGACAGCCGTCACCGACTGCAGCAGATTGCTGCCATGTGAGGAGGTGGGCCCAGTGCTGTTGGCGCTTCCAAGTTTTCAAAAGAAGCTGAAAATTTGGATTATGATTTGCAATCTCCAATTTCTCAAAACATTGTCTCAACTTTTTGTTTTAAACATACCTATGTATGTGGATGTTTTAAACATACCTATGTATGTATGTATATATCAGTACCAGCTTATGACCCCTGGGATGATCTCGGCCTCTCTTCCCTCAGTCCTTTGATGAGATTCATGGAATATGCTCTCTTGGACTGCTTCCCTGTGATTAAAAACAACAGGCCTTGCTTCTTCTTCTTTCTGTACAAAATCTGAACTATGGCCTATATAACATATGGAAAACTCAGCGTATCAATTTCCCCTCAGCTCTTTGAATGAGTGGACTGGCTGCTGAATAAAGGAATCAAGAAACAAGCCTTTATTAAACTCTTATTCTCTCGTCTCACGCTCACTATATGTCACTGTAGGAGGGTTTACTAGCCTAACTTTACGTAAGATCCAGCCATAATTCATGTGATTATTACATGACTTCGATATAATTCTGGTCAAATGATGTTAACAAACACATTCCTATAGCAAAAGCCTAACAAATATTGTTAGTCTAGGAAACAAGTAATACTCAAGTCCTATCATAATTGTCTTATAAAAGAATTTTACTAAATCACAGTATCCTTTATCACACGAATGAGATTTATGGATATAAATTAAAAGTTAAAAGCATAGAAACGCACCACAAAGTTCCAAGTCAAAAATTCCTGAATCTAATCACAATTTAAGCAAACAAACGTACTTGCATGCTTATTAATAAGCACACTTAGCGAACTCTAAGTAGCAAGCACTAATTATGCATGATTTTTGTTTATGCATATATTTCCATTTATATATGTATTCAATTAATCCTTACAATAACACTATGATACATGATTCAAAGATGAGGAAACTGGAGGAAGACAGAGAACTTCAATAATTTGTCCAGTGTCTAACAGCTAGCCAGTGACAGGCCTGGGATCTGAACAGCCTATCACCAGGGTCTGTACACTTGACCATCACCCTGTGAATTTTAAAAGCACATGAGCTGTTTTAATTTTACTTGCACCCTATACAGCAAAGTGCAAAGTCACACATATTTTCCTTCTCTTGTTACAAAACAAGGAAACCTTTCTAAAACGCACCATCAGACAACCCCCTACATATGCTGAGAAAAATCTATCACCTGCCACAAGGACAGTAGCTTGTTTCAAAAGCTCAGATAAGTAGAGAGCTGCTGATCAATCATGTAAAAGATCGTCTCACTTGGCCTTCTTCAGTCCTCTTTGAAGGTCAACTTCTTCAGAACACTCGAAACAGTTCAACCTGAGACACACAACTCTTTCTCTCACAACTTCTCTTTCTTCCTTCATACCACGCTTCTAATGGCATCTAACCACCCTCCTGATCCATAAAGAAATTATCAAAGAGACATGTTTGTTCAGGGTTTGCTTTTCTGGGCTCTGAGATGGCCTATATTATTTATTTCTTGCTGGTAAATAAAACCTGGCTCAGTTTGGATTGGGGTGTGTGTGTGTGTGTGTGTGTGTGAGAGAGAGAGAGAGAGAGAGAGAGAGATAGTCATGCTGGAAAGTGAACCCCAGTTCTCAAGCATCCCAGTGTACTCCACTTAGCTACACCTCTAGTGCTGGATTTCTTCAAAAACAAAAGTAAAGAGGATCTGGCCATTTAAGAACTCTAGGGACAAATTTCAGTGGTGGAGGCTTTTTTTAAAAAAATACAAGAATGGACAATTGGAAAAATATCCCTTTTAGATACATTCACTGTGTTTAATACAATCCTTGGTCAGGCTATGGATAGCAGAGTTGCTAAAAGCCCCATCTGCACTCCGATGCTGGGCATGCATGAATGCCCATCATATAAAATTAGCCATAGTCCAGCCTCTGTGTGTGCGTCGGTGTTCATACACCGCAGCTGACTTATAAAATAAACAGCAGTGTGTACCCATGCGGTCTAAGGTTAGTATCAAGCCAAAGTCTGGCTGTAATTTATGAAATTTCCCTGTAACTGTAGCAATTCCATCCAAGGTGGTCCCTGGAGAATGATAAGCGTCATCCGACAGGTCCCTGCTTCTGCACCTAGTCATACACTATTCTCCAATGTCATAAAAAATACCACTTACAGACAGGACAGAAACACAATACCTACTCACACACAGAAAGGAGAAGGCGTCTCAGAAACTTCAGCCAACTGAGTACCTGTAGCTACCCTGATGGGCTCCGCTTCATTCATCATTTTGTGACATAGTAACTCATCTGTTTGGTACACTTAGCCCTACACAGTACTACACAAAATACCGAGCAACACTTGCCAAAGCAGAAGACGGAAAAGAGTACATCAGAAAGAGGCCAGCACCCTCATTCACAGCCTGTACCCCCCAAAATGAGATTCTACAAGTCCATAACTCAATCAAAACAAGAATGAAATCAGAAGAACAAAAAGTCACTCATCTTCCCATAACCAGGCCTGGTCTAGATTCTTTTCCAAAAACAGAAAACCCAAAAATCTATCCCTTCACCACAAAGTCCACAATTTTGTAAAAGCTTATGCTAGAAATCCTTTAACACACCCAACAGTCCTATTTTGGAGGTCAGACTCTCATTATCTTGTGCTGTGACCAGTCTGATTAAATTATAGGAAATTACTAATGTATCACTCAGAATGGAGAGATCAGCGCCGGTCTGTTCTGTTTGTTTTTCCCTCTCCTGTTCTAAAACTCCAATAGATATTTTAAAACGAAGAACGGTGGAGGGCATGGCAACTCAAATGAGGGCTAACAGATGTATTAACCTAATCATAGGACTATGATGGATGCCCTGTACCTTTTACACAGGGCCTTAGTGACCAGTATCAGGCACCAAGGGAGCCCTGAGCAATGCAGATCCGACCTGGATTCTCTGTCATTCCCTTCATAACTTCTCTTTCACTGTGATCTGAATTTTTTTCTCCCCCAAAGTTCACATGTCATGTCGAAGAGCAATTCACCAAGTGACAGTATTAGCAGGTGCTGCCTCTCAAAGGTGCTGCCTTTGAGAGGTGATCAAGTCACCAACAATGGAACCCTGAAGAGTAAGATTAGTCCCTGTATAGAAGAGCTCCTAAAGGTCCAGAGCGGCTTCCTCCACTGAGAAGGTGCCAAGTGGAAGGTGCCATGGGGAAGCAGACACGGAGCCCTCACCAGACACTGAACCACTTTGGTCTGGGACTCACCAGCCTCCAAAATTTTGAGCTATAGATTTCTATCTTATAAATTAGTCAACCAGCCTAAATGGATTAAGGTTCCTGCTCATCAGGTGATATTTTTGAGTCTAAAGATATTTACGTCTAAATGATCATAGTGACCTGAATGAGAATTTTTCCCTTTTGTGAAGCTAACTCACCCAAACATGATTTGAACCCCAACTACCAGGGTTGCTAAGCAGTTTATCAATTTAGCCCATCTAGTTCTAAATTGGCTTTTCCCACAGAACGCGCTGGTATTAGTAGGACTCCTTGTGTTTTAAAACAGCCTTTGGCCCCAGGAGAGGTCTGCCTAGTTATTCCACCAACACACACTCCAGTGTCTACCTAATTTTACAAGCCTCCCAAAACAGAGATTTCGACACCTGCCTTGGAACTCTCCTAATAGAGGCCATTCAAAGACTCTAAAATGCCAAATGCACAGCAAGCTCCAACACTAGCCGAAATCAGTCCAATTTAGACTTCTCCAGCATGATTTATTAACACTTTGTGCAGAGACTTGTCAACTCACACCAGCGGTGTCATCTCCAGAGTGGGATGGCAGCACACAGATAAATTAAAAATCAATTTTTTTATTAGAAACTGTTTTGAAGCATTAGCAGGAATGTGATTTTTTTTTTTTGTTATCGTCCTTACTTTAACAGGAAAAACTCAGCAATTCCCTCCTTTCTGTATTAGGAATTAGAGGACACTGTTTTCCAAGAGGCAGTATGACCCAGTAGCAACCAAGACTGCTACTTGGTACCCTGGGATCATTAGCCCTGACTGACAAGAACAATTAAATATTTCACTGCTTCAGACTGAAAACTTTCCCCATGTGGTTCCTGCTGTGGTTAGTCAGGAAGTACTGTTGGGTCACTGTAAAAATCAGTTAAGAAGAAACAAGAGGAAAGAGTTAAATCTTTTGCCTCTTCTGGTCCATCAGTTGTAAAACACTTGTAAAATAATGTTTCTAATGAGCGATCCTGTACGCTCTTCAGTCATTTTGATTCCCAATTTTACTATAAAGCAAGAGAGTTTTCTCTTAATAAAGAACACAATAACTTGTTTTGTCTTGACCCACAAGTGAGTAAACAGTAAAAAAAAAACATATACTGGAATAATAAAACAACTGTTTCATCAATGACCTTAGAGCTCCTCCTTAATAAGCATCAGCCAAATTCCCAATGATAAATACAACAGGATCTAAACTCAAACAAGTTTAGGGTTAAGCTGATGCTAATGAGGAAATCTTAAAGTCTTAATCACCAAGGGTAAAAGGATTTACAGATGTAATACACAAGAAAGTTCTATCTTATCTTCTCCCTCTTCCATTTGAGATCCCAAATGTAATAATGTCCATAAAGTGTCCAGACCTATGCTTAGCTAACAGTCACAGAATTAGTTTTTCTCTTCTTTCTTGGCCTGACAAACATCCTTAGGTAGTTTGGAATCCTGCTAAAGATGGACACACGGTATAGCTCAAAAGACTTCTAAAATACTTTATTGAACAAAACCTTGTTAACAGAAACAACTTTTGTAAAAGAGCCATCAGCATGAGCACAGTCATACTTAAACCCTCAAACAATCACTATTGCTAAAGCTAAGAAAGATGAGAGTTTATGCGGAATAATAATTTTAAGACCTCTCCTCAAAAATAATGTAGATTTAATACTTTTGCTGGCAGTTAGCTCCAAAAGTCAATGTAGAACTTCTTTATGATCTGTAAACAGTAGGCTCACCATTCAGCTCTACAAGACAGGTCATTTATTTACCCTTGCATATGTATGAGGCCCCTGTAAAACTAAAACACACACACACACACACACACACACACACACACACACACACACGCGCGCGCGCGCACTTCTGAGGCCCAGGAGGAAATGACTGTGTAGAATTTTAAATCAGAAACCCAAAGCTCAGGTTAGCAGTGTCAGGTTAAAGGCTTGCCCATCTCCAGAGCTAATTCGGTTCTCAACAGTCCCATGGGTGTCTAGCTGAACAGAAGAAGCTAGAAACCTTAGCAGGCCGGAGCCCAGCCTGGGGAATTGCTGAGACTCCGTGCCAGGGACTGAGGCTCACCCCAGACTTGGTATCAGATAATACCAAGTGCTAGTCTGGATTTCCAGGACTAATCTACCCGGGGTGGGACTTCCAGGTTCCCCAGCGTCCATGATGTGGAGTGGAAAAGCTATGGACTTTGCAGATCCAGACTGTAACTAGCTAGTAATATATTTAATAAGAAAAAGAGATTTAACAGAGAGAAAAGGTCCATAAGTAGCAACAGTTTATGCTTTAAAATCTTTAGTCACATTGTTGGTGGGGGGTTTGTGGAGACAAAGAGGAACCTAAGAGGAGAGAAAAGCATTTTGAATTTTTTATGGATTCAGGTCTGGCAAGTTTCTTTTTTCGGTGTACTGTAATTTGCACTCCTTAAATGTGTTTACAGGTTCTTTGGCTTCTTAAGGCAACATATCAATAGTGGCTTTAACCACTGTTGTATTTATTCAGGACATCTCTTGGGCTTTAAAACCAATTCACTCTAGCTCATTCCCCTTTTTCTGTCCCCAACATTATGTACACCATTCCTTTCTTATAGGCCCAACTTTTAAACTGGCCCCTATATAACTTCTTAAAACCCCGGGACAGCATCTACCAGGTATCTCTGATCCCTAATTATATTTTAACTGTGACACAACACTGTTCTCCAGGGAAAGAAAAAAATACCTTCCCTTACACATAAACAACCAAGAGTTTATCATTATAACATTATAACTGGGATTTAAGACTGCAATTGTATCTATATTAAGTGGAAATTAACACTAATTTTTACCCAAGTCAATATTATCCGTAGACACCACTTGCAGTTTCTCCAAGATTCACTCAGCAAGCCCTGGGTTACTGTGACTGAATTACAAAATACACCATTGCCCCAGAAACTGCTTAGTCCAGATGCAAACTGCTTATAAAAATGTGTGAACCCCGCTCACAACAGGCAGAACCTAACCACAAAAACCCATTTAATGTAAAGGTAAGTGCGAAAGCTTTGCCAATTAAGGCTTTCCTTAAAAAAAAAAAATGGTGAGACATTTATGGTGTCTCCAAAAGGAAACTGCTTCTTACTTTGGTAAAAGTGGCTTTCTGAAGTGGAAAAAGGAGGCGATATTTTTTTTTAGTAGATAACAGTATTCAATTAAGAGAACAAGACGAGAACCCACTGTTAAAAGACAACTTAGTCACCAATCACCGACGCGCGGGAGAGGCCCACCAGGCACCCGAGCTAAAATGGAGCCTGAATTTCCTCTCAGACAGAGGGTAGTCGCGCGAGGTCAGGGTCAAGGTCACCGGCAGGGCAGGCTGCAGCTGCCCGGCTGCGTCGCACACAAGGGGAGGGACGGCGTTCCGTCTCCGTCACCGCCCGAACAGATAAATCCCTTCTCCTCTCCCACCCGCCCTCTCAACCCGCCAACATTTTTTTTTTTAAGCAGGGGGAGAAGAGAAGAAAGGAAAATGACCACATAACCTCACCGCCCGGGTTTCGCACACTAGCTCATCAGCTCCCAAAGTTGCCATCTAAGGGCAAGTTCACAGAGAACACTGAAGCCCATTTTGTCCGAGCAGGGCGAGCCTCCCCCGCCAGCCAGCCCGGGCCTCCTCCCCGGCCGCACGCCCCCGAGGGCCTCCGGGCGCCCCGCGGCCGTCCCCGTGCACGCGCGCTCTCCCACCGACCGCCGCCACTTTTCTGTGAATCGCGGCGCGGAGCCTCCCGCTCGCCCTCCCCGCCTCGCCTCCTCTCCCCGCACAGAATTTCCCTACACACGCCGCCGCCCGCGAGCGATTTTCTGTGCATATATATTGCATATGTGATACGATCCTCAGAACCTCTAGCGGGCAGGCGAAGAAAGGACTGCACAGGGGCATTTTTATTTTTTTTTTTTAAAGGAAGGGGAAAAAAAGCACAACCCGAGCCCTGCGCGTCGACTCCCTGCGTACCGGGAACAGGAGAGAAAGAGGAATGTTTGCGGAGCGGACCGCCTCGCAAGTGCCCTTGCTCGCCACTTGGGCCGCGGCCTGGGTGGCACCGAATGGCAGGGGGCAGCCCGCGCCCCTCTCCCGGTCCCCTGGGCAGGCACCGCCGCGGATATTTCGCGAGGGGGAGATCGATCGCTCGCCTGTCTGCAGCGGAAACGCACGCGCGCGCGCGCACACACACACACACACACACACACACACTCCCCGAGACACCATAACCTTAACCCTTCCCCCACCCTCCGTGAACTTCAGGTGACCGACCACGTCGGCCTGACACCCGGCCGGGCGGGCGGCGCTCCGGCTCCGCTCCCGCCCCCAGCCCGGGTTTTGCAGGATCGGGCTCCCGGCAGCGCCAAACCCGCCGGCGGAGGGGGGAGCGGGGGGAAACTGACCCTCCGTCTTCCCCGACCCCTCCCTCCCTCCCTCCGGCGCCTCCCGCGTCCCCTCCTCCCGTCACCCCGCCCCACGCCTTCTCCCCTGCCCCCTCTTCCCTGCATTCAAGGAGCCGGGCGGCCCCGGGGGATATTTTTAGTTGCTTCTTTCTCCTTCACTTTTAGCTTTAGCAGCATCTCGGAACACTCACAGCGCAGAGGGGCTGGGGGGGCGCGGGAGCCGGGAGGGAGCGGGGGAAAAGTTAAGAGTCTCGCAAAGAAAAGCCGAGGGAGGGCGGGGGGACGGGGGCGCGGTGGAGGGGGGCGGGGGACCGGCCGGGCCGGCGGCGTGTGTCTCTAGTTGGCTTGCGCGGCCGCCGCCGGGGCGGGCTGGGATGCACTTTAGTCCCGGACTCTGGTCGGGCTCGCCGGAAGGGGGGTCCGGGAGCCCAGGCGAGACCCGCCCGGCTCCGTCTGCTCCCACTGACCCCGCGTTTGACTGCGGCCCGGAGCCCTGCTCCTCCCTCCCCGCCGCTCTGCAGGGACCTCGCGCTGCGAGCCGCCCTGCCTCCGCCTCGGCTCGGCTCCCGCACCCCACATCCGCCCGGCCTCGCCCCCCACCCGGCCGCCCCGCGCCCCCCGCTCCCGGGCGCGCCCCCTCGCCCGGCCCGGCGGCGCGTGTGCGCCCTGTTTGTGCGAGGCGCCCCCACACCCGCCCGGCCGCTCCCGCCTCGCCCGCCCCCGACTCCCTCCTCCGCCGCCGCCGCCGCCGCCGCCGCCTCCTGTTCCAGCCGCCCGCGGCCCCGGGGCCGACCAACCCCGGCGCAACCTTTAGCCGGAGACGGACCTCTCCCCGGGTCCCCTGCCCGGCGGGCGGCCGCGCGCCCGCGCCTCGACACCCCCAAACGCCATGTCACGGCCCTCGGCCCTCCGCGCGCCCCGACCCCGCACCCTCAGGCACCGGGAGCCGCCAGGAATTTTTTTTTCTAAAGATTCCGACCTCCCCCACCCCCGGTGAAAGCCCGGCATCCACACTCCCTCCCTCCGCCGCGCCCCCTCCCCCAGCAGCCCGGAGTGAGGAGGGGGAGGAGGCGGCAGGGGGAAAAGCCCGATCTCAAGGAAAAAGAGGAGGGGGCGAGAGAAAGAAAGAAAAAGAGAGAATAGAAAGGGCACGGGCTGATCATCACCAACATGGCTGCCTCGGCACAGACCTAAACGAGGAGTAACCCGGGCTGTGTCTTTGTCAGTTTCACCTCTGTAACCCTAAACTAATGCAGAAAACAACGGAGGAGGCTGCGGAGGGGAAAGAGGAGAGGGAGGGCGAGAAAATGGCACGAGAGGGGAGAAGGGGTGACTTACGTGAGGGAAGGCGCTTGGGCTGCTCCTGCTTCCTCCTGGGCATTTTCCCCCTTTTCTCACATTCTCCTCCTTGGTTAATGTGAGATCACATAAACCCCCGTGGGGGCAGAGAGGCAGACACTGGCAGGAGCGGGGAGGTAGTTGGGGGGCGGGCGGGCGGGCGGGCAGGGGAAACCCCTTCTCTCCGGTGTGTGCAATGGGTTGAAGCTTGTTTCCTGGAGCCAGAAGAGGGGTTTTCTTCTTTCCTTTCCCTTCTTTTTTTTTTCTTTTTTGTTTTTTTTTTTTAATTTTTGGTCGTGCACCTGGCTTGTCCCCGAGCGTAATATTCTTCAATGGAAACGGATCTAATAGGTGTGAGTGTGTGTGTGTCCGGTGCCGGCGTGTGTGATGGGAGGTATAAATAAACGAGCGCGGTGCGGCGGTGTCTATGGCCGCGCTCTGTGTCTCCGAGCCCCTAACACTAATGTCGGGATCAAAGGGCAGCGGCGGCGGCGGCGGCACAGCTCCCACAGCTCGCGCTCGCGCTCGCTCGCTCGCTCGCTCTCTCCTCTCGCGCTCTCTCTGTCACACACACACTCACACACACACAGGCACAGACTGAGGGAAAGAGCGAGAGCTACACACACACACACGCGCGCGCGCGCACGCTCACACACACTCACACCCGCCGCAGAGAGGAAGGTGCCCTAAGGCTCCCAGGGCGGACTCGGCCTCGGATTGACTGCCGCTCTGTCTGGAGAGGCCGGGGGGGCGCGCGCGGGGGCGGGATGGAGTTCTTCGAATTTATCCCGCTAAGTCGCCAGACCTAAAGGGGGAAAAACTTTTTTCCCACTCTTTAAACAACGACTCGTTCATTAGTTGACCGCTCTATTATTTTTGAAAGGGGGAATAGATTCTTCTCTTCACTTTCTTTTGTGTATTCAACTACATTTTGCTCGGTGTAAAATTCTTCGGGTTTTTGTCACTCCAGATGCTACTGCCTCACCCCATCTCCTAAAGTGTGGAGGTCACAGCCTCTCACAAGCTCTCCAAGAACGTCCCAGTAAAAATAAGCCTGAAAAAAAAAATTAGAAGGTAACGTGTGGTGTCATCAGTAACTGGGTTGAGTGATGCCCCGTTTGGGGAGCGTCTCCTGGAGTTAATGCTGGGAAAGGGCTGCTGAAGTGAAAATTACACATCCTTGACAGAGGAGGGAAATAAGATGAGCTCCCCCCGGATGGCTGACTTGGCTGCTACAGGACGCTCCTAGAGGGCACACGGCATCCCTGACTTCTGGAATTTACTCTTTTCCCTGCTGTAAGGCAGGTATACGAAGTTTACCCTGCAGCGATTCCAGTGAGCATTATGAGCTCAGTACAGCAGTTTTCATTAACTGATACACTTCCATTACTTTACAAATCACACATCTTGCTTCAAAGAGAGACATAAAGGGGAAAACAGAAAAGTACTGGTTTTAATCCACACAAAAGGTTCTTGGTGATAAAGGACTGTTCTCTTTGTGACTTGCAGTCATTTGGATAGAAGTTCACTCAGGGGTTGTTAATGATTTAAACTCCAAAACCTGCTACTATAATTGAAGTAAAAAAAATTGTCTGAAGAAGAGTTGTTTCATAAAACTCTCTTTGTAAGAAGAAACTTTGAACTTAGTGGAATACATTATATGTCATGAGTCAGATGTAGCTAAAAAATAAAAAGGTGCATTATTTAACTACATCTTCTCTTTGAGCTTTTAAAAAACTGTGACTCATCATCTTATTATGTTAAATATTTTCCTACCAATTTTTAAAATAGACTTTTTCATCAAAGAAGGTGGAGGCAGAGTGAAGACACAGAACATTAAACTGACACTCTATAAGTTGACGTGAATATCTAATGCCTCTTTGTGATTTTGACTTAGAAATTTCCAAAAGTGTGATGGGAGTTAAAGTGCAAGGAACCCCCTCCAAAAGTGACAGTAAGATTTTTCTATTGTATATTTTTATTAGAAAAGTCTAAAGGTGTTTCTCAAATGGCATCTTTCAGAGATAATAGGTTCAGGATAAATATCCCCCCAGGCCCCCTTCAAATATCCAGGTTCCCACCATGAAGTAATGCTATCTGAACCAAAGTTTAAACACCTGCTTGAATTCGATCTCAAACCAAAACAGGGAGGAGTTAAGTTTACAACAGATCATTCTCTTAAACCAGTTCTTCAAATGTTTTTTTAAAAAAACTGCTTAAGTTTCTCTGCATTATAATTTGAAGTGGAACTATCTTTCAACTCATATCAAATTCAACTCTCCCTGACTTACACTATCATCGAAAGCAGGAAGCTTGAAATGGATTTATGAATGATAAACCTGACTTTATTCATTGCGAGTATACCCATTACCCCAACGCTGTAGGATCTTCACACCTAAGCAAAGGGTGGAAAGATAATGGTCACAGTGGCATGCCACTGTGGCTCCCTCCTAAACCTTTGGCTAGGATGTGGAGGGTTATTACTCTGTATAGACACCACCACCTTTTCCTGAATTACTATGACTCTTCACAACGTTTAGTACACTGTAATTGAAAACACACTTTAGGCCTTTCCTCAGAGTAGAGTACATTTCCTGCGACCTTTTAAAGGCATGCAAGCCAATGCTGTCAACTTTTAATTATATAGGTGTTTTATCAACAGCCGAAAGCATTTTAAAAATTGAATTTATTTGTACCTCCACCTTTCCAAAGATTATGTGAAATAGTACATAACAATGGAAGATGGAAATAAGGACAGAACATTTTCTGCTGAAATCTCAGGTTGGTATCTGGGCTACAAAACACTCTTCAAGGTCACTTCCATCTCACCCTCAGTTGCTGCACGCTCGGGGAGTGCAAACTCATTTTAATGTTAGACTGGCCTAAAATATGAGGAAGATAAACACTGGAGGTTACTACAACGGATTTCAAAGTCAAAATTGAACAACTAATTGTAGGTGCGCCTCCCTGTGAATCATTACCTTGGATTAATGTTGACTGGAGCTATCAGATGGGAATATTCTATTTGATTCACTCCCAAGGGCCAGGCTTTCAAGACCATATGGTACTTTAATAATGATGGTATCCTCACTACCCCATCTCCATCACCTCACCCAGGTAAGATTAGCATAAACTTTCTCAAAATTGTAAGGTGTTTCCTAAGCTCGACAGGTTTAAACTCCACTCACATCCAAGACAGAGGGTGTGTGCTCCAGAGGGGCCTGCCAGGTCAAAATGGCTCCCACAGCAATACTGAGTTACCATTTGTCTTTATATCTATGTTGACATTTGTGCCAAAGATGCTGGACTCTGGTGGCTAAAATGCTGGTACCTCAGCACCAGTCGAGGTACGAGCATCAAAAACATATTTGATCTTTCTCTTCTTTGCCACTCAGAGAAGTAAATAAAAAGTAAAGCCCTTTTAAGAATGTCCTTGATGG